>JAYMFU010080967.1:0-53345 GCA_036784835.1 Phaeophila floridearum
GTGTGTGTGAAGAGGGGGGGGGGGGGGTACAGGGGAAGGTGCAAAAGCCCTTCACAGCCACGTTTTACCTGCAGCCACATGGTCAGCTTGCAGGCACGGCACGGCACACCACGATCTCGGGGAACAGCACGATTCACCTTATATGCAGGCTCACGTCACATGCAGTGCTCACACAGGCTAAGATGTACTATCAGCTAGTTCTCACAAGGGCCAAGAGGAGCTGAACAGCTAGTAGTTCGCCCTGCACTATTACTGCTGTCAATCACTGACCAGAATCCATAAAGGCGGAGCCATACCAGCCAGCATCGACACAATATCTTGAGATAGTGCCGGGCGAACTACTATTGTATGCTGCGTTTGGATTGAATTGTTCCTCAGCCACGCTTTTGGGCTTGGAGACCAGACGTACACATGAACGAACATGGATGCAGCTTGGCAATAGTTGTGCAGACAATAAACGTGGGCACCAAACGTGGCCAATGCGCGCTCGGGCAAGGCGACTCGGCGAACTGTTGGCAACCCAGCATCACGTGCAAAGCTCACACACGATCACGAACGGGACCGCGACGTGGACACCGCGGCAGATGGAAACAGATGCAAGTGCCGCAACGTGCTCCGGGCAGGGGCGGCCTGTTGGCTAACCGCGCACACGAGTCGTGCGTACCACTGGTGCGGCAGGTTGGTCCAGGCCGGCTGAACACGGGTAACCGCGCAGCTGCAACGTAGCGCGTTGGAAAGCGCTGTAATCTGCACAGTCGCAATGCAGACATGAAGCCAGGGAATGCCGTCGCGCATGCACCGTGTGCGCTGTGCCGGTGAACAACGCGCGTATCTGATCCCTTTGCGAGCGTACCCGCACCGCCACGCGCTGTCTGTATACCGGATCCTGCAGCTTGCCAGCACCGCGCGTGCACACGTGCAGCGCCACACAGTTGTTGTGCCAGACGGAACATGCCAAGCGTGACACCGTCTTTTCCTGAAGCGCGCGAGTGGAAGGACACGGCTTCGCACAACCACAGGTCTATCTCAACCGGGCTATGTATCACTATCTCCTGGCGTTCCCTGCGCGTACTGATAGATGTAGAAGTTTTTGTTGATAGTTGTTGCTGATAGTTGTGGAGTGTGGGTGGACCACCCATGGCTAGCAAGCAGTGAGAGCGCGTTGTTCGTACGTGCTCATACATTGCCAGAAAGCCACTTGTAGCCACATATGGCTTCCTGAGTCATGACGCATCTGATTCACAACGCGTTGCAACGCGCCATCCGATATTGCGCTCGTCCCCATCCAATAATGCATCCAAAACTATGAACATCCGTTGTGGAGATATATGTCTCTCTGTCCAGCACCATTAGCAACAGCATTGCCATCGATGACATCATTGCATCCATCTTACATCGGGAAGGCATGCAGTCGCCTAGGCACCGCTATTGCACGTCACTTGGCACTACATGTGAAGCTTGCCCACCTTGATGAGCACATTGTAACCTTGGGATGCTGTGTCTGGAGAAGAGAAGCCAGACCTGCAAAAGGTCGGGAGAATTTCGATATCAGTTTTCGTTACGGGGAATGGCAAGCTAGCGCTGCTTCGGAGCTGTGCATGACCGTTTCTGAGCCCCGAAGCGCCCCATGCACTAGCGTGGTATAGGAGCTGAAGCAGCCCAGCTGAGACCCTAATGCAGCTACCGTAGTTCCGCTGCCATTCCTTAGTAGGTCCTACCCTTACTTGCATAAGAGGCTTTGTGGGACCCCCGCCCTTGCGCATACGTTTGCACACCAGACCATACACACTCCCAATGATAGTAACTCATGACAGTTGCTCACCTCAGCAAGGGACAACCCCAAAGGGCTACTCTTAAGAGAACACTAATGCTCTTGTCATTGTGAAGTTACTCGTTGGTAGACCAACCGGCATTGCTTTTGTGCATGCTCAGCATGCATAACCCCTTAGGTCAACTTGGCTTCACACAATAAGAGGCCTAACCCTTCAATGTTGACAGTGAGACTGAGACTTAGCTAAGCTTAGAGCAGTGACCTTCCTAAGCTTAGAGCAGTGACCTTCCTAGAACACTGAGGGCATTGTGAGAACGTCGCTGTCTAGTTCCAAGTCTAGCACTTTGAGCAGTGTTTTTGTTCCACATTGTTTAAGCTTTATAGGCTTAAGACAAATAATTACCTCCCTTGTAACCCTAAAAAAATGTTATTTAGGGCATTCTCAAGCTTACTAAATTAATTAAGCTTGTGCTTCCATTGCTGTGCATTCAGCGTTAGCATTCTGATCTGATGTTTCTGACATGTTCGGCAAGTCGTACAGAAAATGTAAATGCATGTGTACGTGCTAACACTCAAACCCATGTTGGATGCAAAGTCCTTCCCACATCCGGTTGCACAGCATGATGCTGCGAACCGTTCTAGGCACCAGGCCGCAAGGGGTTGTAAGGGTTGTCTAGTCAAGCTAAATAAGTGTCCAGGCGTCCAGCTTTAAAGCTCATCAAAGTTAATTGCATGGACGCTGTGCTAGCTTATAAGGCGTAAGCCCCAGACTTTTAAAAAAAGACTAGCTTCGAGCCAGCTCTAGCAACAACTTCTAGTTAATGGTACATGATGAATGAATACTAGAGCCTTGAGCATATCTCAATGTGGCATTAAAAGTGCGATGACAAGGGTGCAAACTATGGGAGGGCTGTCCGACAGTGTTCGAAAACATGACGACCCGCCATAAGACCCAAAACAACACACTTTCTGTCCCTAGCGTGGTGCATGGACCTACGAAGGTTTGCATTTCCTACGTTGCAAGCAGGACGATCCCGGCCGGGATCGGACGTCCGCTATCAAACAGAACTTCGCTGCGCAAGGTACAACGCGTCAAAGTGACGGCAGTGACTGCTCGAGCCCTGCGTTGACTATTAACTGCACAGAAGTTAACTACAGAAGTTAACCACACAGAAGAGGGCCGTCGAGCGTCAGTCGTTCCGTCGAACAGCTATACCGACAGGTCGTACCGTCGAACGACACAGAACACAAAATGAAACAACGGGGCTAAACCAAAATCAAACGCTGGCTTGTATGCCCAGCGTGAACGAAATGCAAGCGAGCTGCCCCAGCCAGCGTGCCGGAGCTTACCAGCTCAGCGATAGCCTCTAGGGCGGATTGTGGCTACATCCCCAGGCCTGCATCAAGTTTTGTTGTCAAGCACTTGGTGCATGGCATGCACTGCATGCGCGTGCGACACGTCTGAACCGACATCAACAACGCTTACACCTACACTGCGGCAGCTCATGACGAACACCTGGCTCCGTACGATGTCAGTGGTTTTGAAACCACACGCTGCACCAAGTGCTGGATCTGCTGCATGTACGTGTGGAACGGGCGTTGACCGCGTTAAGTCACGAACTAACGAAAATTTAAAATGTTTAAACTCTGCCAACAGCTGCGACGCGCCCGCGCGGTCTTTTCTACACCTCAACATGCTCGGCGCCCCCGCACGCCACGCTGGACACGCGCGCACGCACATGAAGGCCGAAGGGACGCCGCGAGTCCTTTCGCTCCTGTAGAATGACTTCAGGGAGCGTGTGTTGCGCACGCCGCTCGCGCTCGACGTGGACATGAGCGAGTCCGAGTACGAGGACGGGCTCTCCGGCGGCGAGGGGCTGGGGAATACCGTCGTCGGCTAGGACTTCCACACTGCCGAAGTCGAAGCCGGCGGCCGGAGAGGGAGGCCCGCTGGCAGCGCCGCCGCGGGCCGTCAGCAGGAACCCGATCTGAGCCACGGCCAGCACGCCGAGCCCGAGGGCAACCCGATTTCCACTACTCCGCAGCCATGTCACGATCGTGCGCTCGCTTGATTGGGGGAAGACAAGCGGGGCAACCCCGCAGAATGTAGACGCGGGCCGCCGCCGAACCGTGCAAGTCTCGACCTCGTCGGCAGGGTGCGGCCGGTCCCTCTTGCACGCTTTTCGGGCGAACTGCGTCTTCATGGCGTACTACAGGCCCGGCGGGCGGGGCCTGGCGTCATGTCGCGCATCCTGGGGGGGCTGAGTCGGCGTACGTGAAACCGGGCAACCGGACAGCCCGCGCTCTTGGCCGCCCCCCGACGAAGCGAGCCCCGTCCGGCCTTGGCCGAACGGGGCTCCTCCGGGAGGCCTCCGCGGGGACCTCGTCGGAGAACCGCTGCCCGTCAGTTCTTTCCGATGGCGGTGTAGATGCGGTTCGTCGCCGCCGGGTGGTTCCAGATGATGTCGTCGCGACCATCACCGTTCACGTCGGCCACGTACATCCGGAACTGTGACCAATTGGGGTCGGTGTCCGGGTGCAGCTGACTCACCGTGGCGAAGTCGAAGGTCCCGTCTCCTTCGCCCAGACTCACGTACGTCCGGTTCGCACCGGCCATCCGGCTGCCCCAGATGAGGTCCGCATCCCCGTCGCCGTCCACGTCTCCGACCTCCACCGAGAGGGGCGGATTCTGGGGGTTGTCGCGGTACTGGGCCGGCTCCACCGGCGAATAGTCGAACGAGGAACCGTTCCACATCCCCACGGTGACGTTGTTCTGCAGACTGGTCGTGTCGGCCCAGATGATGGCCTCGCTGCCGAGGCCCCTCACGTCGCCCATGCGGATGGCATACCCGGTCCAGCTTCCAGTGCTGGTGGGATGGTCATTGTGCGCCCCAAGAGTCCACTCGTCGTTTCCGTCGGACGTGACGGCGTAAACACGGTTCAACCCCGACGATCCACGATGGGCGAAGAAGAAGTCCATGTCTCCGTCACCGTCCAGGTTGGCCGGGCGGAGGACATAGTTGGACCAGTTGCCAGAAGAAAGTGGGCGCCACGGCCGGAAGTCGAACTGGGAATCTCCCTCGGACATCCCGCCGTACACACCGAGCGAGGCGGTATTCCAGCTGACGAAGTTCAGATCGTCCAGGCCGTCCCCCGAGCCCGTCGGACCCATGGCATCCCCCACGAGGAGGGTGTAGGCACCCCACCCGTTGGCGGAGTCGAAGTGGATCCTGGCACTCGGCGTTCCGAAGGTCCCATCCCCCGCCCCCAGTCCCACGAACGTCTTGTTGTCGTCGCCGAGGTAGTTCCACACCAGGTCGGCGAAGGCGTCGCCGTTGATGTCGGCCACGTGCACGGAGTAGTTGCCCCAACCTTCCGTCGGGCTCTCGGGATGCGCGAACGGCGCACTGAACTGGAACGTACCGTCACCGGCCGAGATTCCGACGTAGAGCTGGTTCGTACCCTGCTGGAGCTGGTTCCAGATCAGGTCGATCCTCCCGTCGCCGTTCACGTCACCCGTCAGCGTGGTCACGCCACCGGTGAACGGTGCGTCCTCGATCTGAGGATCGAGGAAGGCGAAGGAGCCGGGTGAGGCCGGAATCGCCTGGCACTCCCGAATGCTGTAATCCGTCGACTCCGTCCGTCCGGCGATGGAGTTGTCGCCCAGGTTGCGGAGCGTGTACGAAAGAGGAGCCGCCGTGGACAGGGCAGCGTCCTCGGTGAAGTACTGGGACCAGTCACCCGAGCGGATCACGTCGAGCACGTTCTGTGCATCGCCGCCGCGGGTCGTCACATGGATCTTGGCGGTCTCCAGGATCTTCTGCTGCTTGGCCGAGAGATCCAGCTCCACGCTTCCGACGACGGCCTCGTACGCCGCATTCAGCGTCGCCCGGATATCGGACTCGCTCGCCGTCGAGGTGAATGAGAACATCATCATCCGGCCGTACACCACGTTGGAGACGTAGATGGGCAGGTTGTCAGGGCCCATCCGCCCCTGGCTGATCTGCTCCTGGAGCTTCTGTTCCGTGAAGTCCGAGCTGAAGAACGCGCCAGGCGACTGACCGCCCTCGACGACGACCGTGAACATCCGCTGTATGTAGTGAGCCGTCACCGTGGTCTCGGCCGCGTCGCGGCTGATGTCCGTCCCCACGCTGCCCGAGAACCCCAGGTAGCGTCCCGACAGGTTCGCCGAGAGCGCGAACGACTCTTCCGAATGGTACGTCTCCATCTCGAAGTCGATGGCGCTCGCGGCCCGTATGCCACGGGCGGTGGCGTCCCCGATGATGGCCCCGACGGCCGCCCCCACGGTTGCCTGGTTCGGTCCCTCGACCTCCCGAAAGTTCTCCGCGAACGCGAAGGAGGGGATGGAGACCCGGAGCGGCGCCCGCTCCGCGATGGGCAGGCCCTCGAAAGACCCCAATGCCTTGCGGCTCCGACCCTGGATGAGACCTCCCGGCCACAGGATCTCCACATCCGGATCGTACATGACCAGCTCTTCGGGATTGGAGGCCATGTTGTACTCCTGCTCGGTGCACTGGTACACCACGTCGGGCAGGACCGTGACCGTCCCATCATCCTCGATCTGCTGGACGCTGACCGTGTCGGCCCCGGCGTTCACCGGTGGCCCGACGGGCTCCGGCGGCTGACTCGGTGCGTTCACATCGGCGGTATAGGCGCTCCAACTCGGGAGATCGGCCAGGTACGTGCCCACCTCCGCGGGCGTCTCCGTCGGCGTGGGGACTCCACCGGGATCCTCGCCGCAAGCGGCCAGAGCTCCGACCGTCGCAAGGGTGAGGAATGGGAGCCTGCTCATCCCCGACCCGAGGGTCCTGGGGGTGCTTCGGGCGCTCCTGGCGCCCCTGCCTTTTCTATGCGTTCTCATGATCCCGCTCCTCTAGCTGATCTTCTTGTGGTCAGTCGCTTCACCGGCTGGGCCAGGGTCCCCGGCGTTCCCCGAGTAGCCCCCGGATCCGCCGCTCCCTCCCGAGCCGCCGGCGCCCGGCGTGCCGATGGAGAGCGTGTTGGTGCTTCCGACGAGGCTGAGTGTCGCCGGAGCGTCTTCCAGGATCGCGATGGTCGGGCCACCGCCACCGCCGCCACCGCCACCTCCACCACCTCCGCGTCCGCCGCGCCCACCGTTTCCGCCCTTCGTCCCGGCCGCGGTGGCTGCGGCACCACCGCTGCCGCCCGAGGCCCCGCTCTGACCCGAGCGGCCAGCACCTCCGACCCCACCGTCGCCCCCGTCGCCCGCCACCACCTCGCTGGACTCGAGGGTGACCACCGTCAGACCCCGGAGAGCGATGCCGATGGAAGCCCCACCGCCTTTGCCCCCAGTGCCGCCGTAGCCGCCCACACCGCCCTCACCACCACCGCCGCCGCCACCTCCACACCATCCGACTCCGTTGCCGCTGCCACTCCCACCGCCTCCGCCACCGCCGCCGGCAGAACCCCGTCCGCCGCCGGTTCCGTTGCTGGTCGTGTATCCGGCGTCGACGAGTGCGCCGAAGGCGACACCGGCCCCACCGGCGGACCCGCTTCCTCCGGGCGTGCCGCTCTGGCCGCTGTTTCCGGGTGAGCCCCCGTTTCCGTAGCTCGAGGTGCTGTTGTTCCCGGCCGAGCCCGTGAATCCGCCGTAGAGACCGCCGTTCGCGCCACTCCCTCCGTTCCAACCGAGACCGCTCGTCGCGCCCCCCGCGCCGCCGTTGCTGGGGCAGAAGCTCGCTCCGGCGCCGTTGCTTCCACCGTCGGGGGAGCCACCTGTCCAGGCGGCCCCCAGGGCGCCGTTCGCTCCCGCTGCACCGGCCCCTGCACGGATGATGTTGTCGCGGATCCAGACCCCGTCGCTCACGGCAAGGAAGACGGCGATGGAACTCGCGCCTGCGGCCGACGTCGCGTCGGCGGCGACGATCTCGAGCCCTTCGATGGTGAGGTCGTTCGCCGACTCACCCGACACGGCCGTCTCGCCGCCCTGGACGATGGGCCGATTCGTCGCGATGTCCCGCGACCAGTCGGTAGCGTCGAAGCCGCCGTACAGGCTCACGCGCGACCGCAGCGTGATGGACTCGGCGTAGGTGCCCGACGCGATGTACACGTCGGCGCCGAAGCCCGCGTTGTCCGCCACGTCGATGGCGTCCTGAATGGACGACAGCGGGGCGTCGCGCGTACCCGGGTTCGAGGCCATGCCGCCGGGGCTCACCCAGAGTGCGTGGGCCGCGTCCTCGAGGACCCAGACCTGGACCGTGTCCACCTCGGCGGTTCCGCCCCCATCGCTCGCCGCCACCTCGAAGGCGAGCACGCCCACCTCGTCCGGCGCGGTGAATGTCGGGGACGCACCGGTGAGCGCGCCCACGTCCTCACCGGCGATCTGCGTCCAAGTGATCGAGCTACCGGAGCTGGCGGTCCCGTCGAGGGTCACCGACGACGCCATGCTGGCCTCGAAGTCGACGCCTGCGTCGGCCATGAGCGGGAGGGATGCAGTCCGGAAGGACGAAGTGAATGATGCGTCCATGGAGGAGCCGTCCACGCCGACGACGCCGGAAACCGAGAGGTTGTAGGTGGTCCCGTGATCGAGGTCCGCGTCGGGCGTGACGGTGACGAGCGAGCCCGTGACCGAGTGTGTGGCACTCATGGCACCCATGCTCACAGTCGACGACGAGACGCTGGACTCGTCGACGGCGGCAGAGAAGGTGATGACCACTGCGCTGCCGGTCGCGACGTCAGTCGCCCCGTCCACGGGTGTCACCTGGGTGACCGTCAGAGGGACCGTGGTCGTGGTGTCCGGATCGTTGCAGGTCGGGTCGGTGGGCGAGCATTCGCCGCCGGTCCCTGCCGGCTCCGTCGCGCCACACGCGGCCGTCAGCCCGACAGCGGCCGCCGTAACGAGCGCCCGGGCGAGGGAGGAATCGAACATGGGAGAAACTCCGGTGCTGGATGCCGGCGAACCGGCTCGTGTGACCTCCCCCTTCGGGAGGTTTTCATCCAGCAGAGCGACGGAACCCGTCGCACTCCCTCATCGGTCCTCGAGAGTCCTCGCCAACCCTGGTCGCCGTCGGAGCCCCCGCTCCGGCGGCCGTCGCTACCTCGACTCGACGCGCTCCCGCAGGAGAGTGGCGATCAGGTCGACCAGCGCCGATGGCGAGAGCGGGGAGCCGACCTCCTACCATCTACTCCCAATCCGCTCCCAAGCGGTCAGGAATAGGGCATGGGGGGTACCTTGCCCAGGAGCCGCGCGTACACGGCGAGTGAACCGCGGTGGTGCGCAGTGTGATCGACGATCCCCGACACGACCGCGGCACGGGGGGCACCATCCATGATGCGCTTGTCGGCGATGGGCTCGGTCAACTCGTGGTCCGGGGTGCCTCGGATGACGCTTGCCGCATTTGCGAAGGCCCGATGAAGCCAGAGGACTGCCTCTTCCAGGGACGTCACAGCCTTGGCCGCTGCGATGTCCGCTTCGAAGTCCAGGTCCCATCCGGCTCCGAAGGCTCCCTCGATGAACCAGTCGACGGAACCGGCCGTATGAGCGACGTGGCCTGCCACGGTGTACATCTCTTCACGGGGTGCAAAACCCTCATCACCCGGCTCGAACGCTGACAACGTCGTTTCGAAGAACTTGAGCGTGGATTCGAGCTCTACAACCAATCCATCCGCAAGCGACATGGACACCTCGATGTTCGGTTTATGTTCGGGATGGTAGGTGGAGCGGGGAGCCGTGTCAATCGGTAGGCTTCGCCAGAACCCGGGCGAACCGACGAATCGTCTGGCGTCCAAGGGGCTCTCCACGGGAGATGATGCAGGCGCCGGTCAGGCGAGCCTATCGAAGAAGTGGCGGATCCTCGCCTTCGTCAGATAGAAGCCCTTGAGCTCCCCGCCCTCGGCGACGAGCGCCGGAATCGAGCGAATGCCGTCCCGCCGCGCCCGTTTGAGATTCGTCAGGTACTCGACTCGCTCGACCTCGATTCCAGGGTAGTCGGGCAGCAGGGCGTTGATGGACCGAGACGCCATTTGGCATCGCGGACAAATGGCCGAGTGGTAGAAGGTGATCGTCTTCAAAGGAGTCTGGTCTGGGTTGGTGTGCGCGAACCGGGTCCGGCGAAATAGGCCACGACCTGACGCCCGCAGATCAGGAGAAAGCCGAGGGCGAGCAGCCGATTGGTGACCCGGCTCGCGGCGATGGGGTCAAGCATGATCCACGACGCCCCCACACCGAGTCCCATGAGCACGAGAGTCCAGGCGACGAAGCGACGGAGGTGCTGCCACGTGGCGGGTAGTTGTGGCGCCGTTTTCGGGGCAGCCAGAGTCGGCAAGGCGTTGCCGAACACGATGAGCCCTGTGGCGAGCACCAGGCCGGTGCCGCGACTCCTGGCGGACGCCCACGTCGAGACTGCGTCGATCGTCGCCATCGCCTGGACCGACATCAATGCGGCAAGCGCGGTCGCGACCCACGCCATGAAGATGCGCAGGAAGAGCGTGCTCACCGGGTGCCTGGTCTGACCCGGCCCCCATTCGACAAGGGTCCAAAGGGCGGTCGTGACGATGACAGGCAAGAGCCAGGGAAGCGCCTGGGCAGACGCCCGCGACAGATGCCAGAACGCGACCACCCACATCCCGGCCATCGAGACCCACACGAGATAATCCACCCTTCGGTCAGGTCGCATGCTCGGCCTCATCCGTGGCGGTTGTCCGGAGGGAGACGGGCTCCGAGCCGATCTCGAAGAGGTCGGCGAAGCCGAGCAGGGCGTCCTGTAACACGGACAGTCGGAGACGATACGTGATCGTAGTTCCCTTCTTGTCGGCCTCGATGAGCCCGGCACCGCGCAGATGGGAGAAGTGTGCCGACATGGTCGACCTCGACAGATCGAATTGGTCGCACAACTCGCCGGCGGTCATCGGCCGCTCGTGGAGCAGCTGAAGCACGCGACGACGGGTCGGGTCGGACAGGGCCTTGAAGATGTGATTCATATTTCGATATTTAGCGAAATATCAAAATAGATCAACCCCAGAGCAAGGAAGTCGATGAGCTATTCGATCACGACCGCGGAGCTGGCAGCACAACCGGTACTGATGGGTCGTCGGACCGCCCCCCGCACCGGAATCGCGGCATCGATCGCCGAGGTGCTCCCACGCGTGTTCCAGTTTGCGCAGGAACATGAAATCGCACTCACCGTACCCCCGTTCGTGCGTTACCTGGACGCCGCTTCAGAGGAGATGACGTTCGAGCCCGGCATGCCGATCTCCGCCCCCATCGATACCAGCCCTACATCCGCGGGGTTGGCCGCCGCAGGGCTCGTTCTCGACACTCTGCCCGCCGGCACCGTAGCGACCACGCTGCATAACGGTCCGTATGAACGACTGCACGAAGCGTATGCGGCCATCGAAGCATGGATGGACGGTAACGGACGGACCGGGGCCGGCGCGCCCTGGGAGTCATACGTGACCGACCCCTCGACCACGCCCGATCCTGCGGATTGGAAGACGATCGTGTACTGGCCGCTGGCCACGGACTGATGACCAGGGCTTCCGTGCGGATTCCGACGAGCCTGGCGGTCGCCTGCTGGCTCCTCGCGCTGGGCGGGTGTCGTGACCAGGTGCCATCGGGCACGCGCCCCGCGTGGGCCCCACCGACCGACGCGGAGATCCACGAGTTGGTCGCATCGCACGTGGACGCGCACGGCGTCGGAATGGTTATTGGCATTGTGGACCCCAAGGGGCGCCGAATCGTCTCTCACGGAATGAGTCGAGCAGTGGGAGGTCGTCCTGTGAGCGGCGAGTCCGTGTTCCAGTTGGGGTCCGTTACCAAACCCATCACCACGCTGTTGTTTTCCGACATGGTCGTGCGCGGGGAGGTGGCCTTTGATGACCCCATCAGCCTGTACGTTCCGGACTCCGTGGTTCTGCCTGACGCGGTGGGGCAAATCACACTGAGACAGCTGGCGTCACACGTGTCCGGGCTGCCTTCGATGCCGGAGAACTTCGACCTGCGCGGCGACCCCGATCCGTACGCTTCGTACACGGTGTCCGAATTGTGGAGCTATCTGAGCTCGTCCCGGCTCCCTTCCTCGGCCGGCAGTCAGTACCTCTACTCGAACCTCGGAGTCTCACTGCTGGGCCAGCTGCTCGCCGCGCATCTGGGAGACACGTACGAGGCGGCGGTCCGGCGACGTGTCCTCGATCCGTTGGGCATGAGTAGCACGATGATCACGCTCGACTCGAACGTTGCGGCCAGGGCCGTCGATGGTCACGGGCCTTACAGAAACCCTGTCCGAACCTGGGAGATGGCGACCCTCCAGGCCTCCGGGTCGCTGAGGTCCACGGCCGAAGACATGCTCTTGATCCTGGAGGCCTACCTGGGCTATCGCGAGACTCCTCTGGACCTCGCCATCGAAGCACAGTTGATCGGTGCGGGAGAGGGCCCCCTGTCGTGGGGAACGTTGGAAGACGGGACGTTTCGCCACGCCGGGGGCAAGGCCGGGTACCGATCTGGGGTCGCGTTCAACAGAACGACCGGCATCGGCGCGGTGGTCCTCGCGAACATCAGAACCTTCGAATCAATCCCCATCCAGATCGCCACTCATCTTGTCGCCGGCACGCCCCCGCCCCATCCCCCGGCCGTTCCGGGCCAAAAGCCCGTCACGCCGATCACGAGCAACGAACTCGAGATGTTCGAGGGCACCTACGCACTGCCGAGTGGCGGAGAGATTGAAGTCGTCAGCAACGGGACACACCTCCTGGCTCGCTACGAGAACCATTCCATCTGGGAGTTCGCGCCTATGGGACCTGGTGAGTTCTTCCTTGTGTCTGGCAACGATGACCTCGTGTTCGATCGATCAGAGGACGGGACTGTGCGGGGGCTGACGAGATACGGCGACGGCAGGGGTAGCGGTGGTGCCGAGTATGCCCGCCGAATACGGGGAGGCCGGTCCGCCGGCGAGTGGGATGAAGCTGGACGGCTGCCATGACGTCGCGACCCGAACCTCCGCTCGCTGCAGTCCGGATCCACCCCGCGTTCGTCGTGATGGGTTGCTTTCTCGCCACCATCCTCGGACGAGAGACCTGGGTGGTCCGACTGGATGAGAGTCTGTCGGTTTGGGCCGAGCTGTTGGGAACTGGGCTGATCGCTGTCGGCGTGCTTCTGCTCGTCGTGGCCTACGGCACGATGGCGCGTGCCAGAACAACGATCGACCCCCGCCAACAGACCACCTCACTCGTGACCAAGGGCGTCTTCTCCCTGTCGAGGAACCCGATCTATCTCGGGTGGTTCGCGCTGACCACCGGGATCGGTGTCTCGAGCCGGAGCGTCTCCTCCCTCACCTTCGCTTTCCTGATGGTCGGCCTGCTGACCTGGGCAGTCGTAGTACCCGAGGAGGCCTATCTCGAACGTGTGTTCGGGGATGAATACCGGCAGTACAAGGCGAGAGTCCGGAGATGGTTCTGACAACTCCCGCGGCGCTGAACAGTGACCCGGGTGGGGCTCGAACCCACGACCTACTGATTAAAAGTCAGTTGCTCTGCCAGCTGAGCTACCGGGTCGCAGACATTCTAACCCGGCTCTCGGATGCGATCCACGGCCACGCCCCTTCCCGAAGGAAAGGTTGGCCGGGCCCTCAGGTGCGATAGAGGTCCGTCGACAGGTACTTCATCCCCGTGTCGCACATCACCGTGACTACCGTGGCCTGCGGGCCGAGCCGTTTTCCGAGCTGGATGGCCGTGTGAACGTTCCCGCCGGTGGACGTGCCCGCGAAAAGCCCTTCCTCGGTGGCCAGGCGTCGAGCCATGGTCATGGCCTCGTCGGTGGACGTCGCTGCGACCTCATCGACAGCAGCCGGGTCCCACAGTGGAACCACGAAGCCCGCACCTACACCTTCGATCCGGTGCACCCCGGACGGCCCCCCTGACAGCACCGGGGACTCGGCGGGCTCCACGGCGACACAGTGGATCGCAGGATCGTGCTCGCGGAGGGCCTCCGACACGCCGCGGCAGCTGGCCGCCGTCCCCGTGAACTGTACGAAGGCGTCGACACGGCCGTCGGTCTGCGCCCAGATCTCTTCGGCCATCCCATGGTAGGCGGGGAGTTGGTCGGCGTTCTCGAGCTGGTCGGTCCAGTAGGCGCCCGTCTCTTCGGTGAGGGTCCGAGCGGCATCGATCATGGCACGGGTGAGCGCTGCGTCCATTCGTCCCCCTTCGGACGGCACGATGGTCAGCTGCGCGCCGAGCCTCGCCATGTGGGTTCGCTTCTCACTGCTGAACGCATCGGAGGTGACGATGTCGAGGGGGTATCCCTTGGCGGCACACACGAAGGCGAGCGATACGCCGGTGCTGCCGGCGGTGTATTCCACCACTCGCCCCCCGGGCCTCAGCCGGCCGTCCCGCTCGGCCGCTTCGATCATGGCGAGGGCCATCCGGTCCTTCATGCTCCCGGTGGGGTTGTAGGCCTCGACTTTCACCAGGATGCGGGCGCATCCGGGGGGCACGATCCTGGTCAACTCGACCAGAGGAGTGCCGCCGATGAGATCGAGGGTACCGCGCGCTGGATCCGCCATACGTATTCACCGTTTTCATGACGACCTAGAATGGTTGTATTATACATATGATGACGGGATCAGCGTGGCGCCAGCAAGGGAGAGGGCATGACGAAACAGAGCGGTGCCGTGGTCCGAGCCTTGATCGACGCAGCCAATTCGGGTGATCTGCACCGCGTAGCCGAGTTGTACGACGACGACTACATCGACCATGCGGACGGTGGATCGCGGGGGAGCAACGACAAGGACGCGGCCCTGCGGACCTTCGAAGAACTCCTCGCCGCGTTCCCGGATTCGGAGCACGTCATCGAAGACCTGCTCGCCGACGGCGACCGGGTGGCGGTGCGACTCAGGGCGACGGGCACGCATCGCGGCTCGTTTCGGGGGAGACCGCCGAGCGGTCGTCGCGTGGAGATGGTCTCCACGGCCATCTACCGCGTGCGCGAGGGGCGGCTGGTCGAACGGTGGTGCGACAGCGTATCCAGCGTCGCCGACGCACTCGACGCCCCCCTCCGAAAGACCCCGACCCCCGTTCTGATGCACCACGATGACGGATCGTGGAAAGAGACGCCTGCGGGGGGCAGGTATCGAGAGCTTTCCCTGGGGGTTCTGAGCTTCACGTACTTCGAACTCGAGGGGCGAGCGACCTTCGAGCCCCACCAGCACCCCAACGCCCAGATCACGTACGTGCTCGAGGGAGAGCTGATCTTCGATGTGGCCGGAAATCGGCATGTCGTCGGGCCGGGAGACGCCATCGGCATTCCGGGTGGCGTGATCCATGGGGTCCGCGCCGGAGACGGCCCCGCGCGTGCGGTGGACGCTTGGGCCCCGGCCCCCACTCACCTGGACTAGACACGCTCATGCCCACGAAACCCGACACCGATGGACTACGGGAAGACGCCCTGGCCCTCCAGGAAACCCTCACCGACCTGGTGAGGGCATACCAGTTCAGAGATCGCGAGGCCATCTGCTGCTACGACGTCTCGCTGGTGCAGAGCCAAGCGCTGGAGCGGCTCGCACGCCGCGGGCCCATGACCCTCACCGAGTTCGCGGTGGCTCTCTTCCTGGAGAAGAGCAGCGCCAGCCGCCTGGTCGATGCCCTGGAGCGGAAGGGCTACGTCACGAGGCGGCCGGACCCGGATGACGGCAGATTCGTGCAGATCGATCTGTCGAAGACGGGCCGTGCCCTCGCCCGAAAGCTCGAGGACGATCTGGTCGAGGAGCGGTCCACGATCCTCTCGGATCTCACGGAGGACGACCGGGCCGTCGTCCTTGGCGCGCTACGGAAACTCGCCGGCGTCGTGGCGGCGAGCATCGGGACGGACGGCGGCTGCCACGTTCGCCGGTAGCCATGCCCCACCCTTGATTCCTCGACCTCCTCGAGACACTTTGCTAGTGAGTTGTATATTACAATTAAAGGTGCGCACATGATGGAGCTCAAGTGGGTGGCACGGAGGCTGAAACGGCGTCCGCTGTTCGCGTCCATGTTCGTTGCGATCTTCGGGGTAGCGCTGGGGATATCGCTCGTTGTGCTCAACCTCGCGGACGCCACCGTCGGGACGGCGCTGCCGTACGAGGACCCCGAGGCCCTGGTCTCCCTTGCCGAGAGTCGGCCGGAGGAGGGCATCGACCGCATGGTGTCGTCGTACGGATCTCTCCAGGACTGGCGGGACCGGAGCAACGCTTTCGAGGGGTTCGGCGGAGTCCGCGTCCAGGTGGGAACGACCCTCCAGATGCAGTCAGGGGCGGCCCGGCTCTCCGGGGCGGTCGTGTCCGCTTCCATGTTCGACGTTCTGCGGATCGAACCGGAGATGGGCCGCGCCTTCACCGAAGACGAGGACCGGCGAGGAGCGAACCTCACGTCCGTGGTCGTCAGCCACGCGTTCTGGAACGAATTCCTCGGTGCGGACCCTGGGCGCATCGGTGCGGCGGTGACCCTCAACGGCATCTCATGGACCGTGGTGGGTGTGCTTCCTCCAGCCACGACCCTCGCGCCACACCACAACGAGCCGGTGGACGTGTGGTTCCCCCTCGGCTCCGCCGCCATGATCGACGGCCCCCCGGTCTACGACAACCGGGCCTACCGGATCTTCCAGATCATCGGCCGACTTCGCCCTGGAGTCTCCCCGGTCGATCTTGCCAACGAGGTCCGGATGATGACCACGGACCTGGAGTCCGAGCATCCCGAGGCGCACAGCGGGTGGAGATGGTCCACGACGCCGCTCCGATCCCGAGTCCTGGAGGGAGTCGAGAGCCCCGTCTCGTCCCTCCTCTGGGGTGGCGTGGTTCTGTTCGCCGTCGCGGTAGTGAATCTCTTGGCCCTCTTCGTCCAATCGTTGCGTCGAGACATGAGGGAGCTCACCACGCGACGGGTGCTCGGCGCCCGGGTCGGGCGGCTCGTACGCCAGGGGCTCCTGGAGCTCGGCGTTCTGGGCACGCTCGGTGGTCTCACCGGGCTGTTGATCGGCTCGCTCGGGATTCGACTCCTCCCCCGATGGCTGGCGATCCCCCTCCCGGTGCACACTGACGTAGCCTTCGACCCGCTGGTCTCGGCGGGGGCATTCACGGTCGCTCTCGCCTTCGTTCTCCTCGCGGGCGCCGGGGCGATGTCCATCGCGCTGAGCCGAGCGGGCGCGAGCTCGGTCATCGGTGGGCGCATGGTGGGCAGTGGTCGGCCGGGTCGGCGGGCGACGGCCTTTTCCGTCGGCGTCCAGGTCGCGCTGACCACGGTGCTCGCCATCGGCGCGGCGGTCGCCGCCCGTAGCTTCATCGCCCTCGGCGCCATGGACCCCGGTATCGACCCGGATGGGCTCGTAGCCCTGCGCGTCGACGTACCATCCGAAGGATGGACTGCGGACGAAGTGACAGTGGTCGCCGAGGACCTCCGTAGATCGCTCGAGGAGGTGCCCGGGATCGACGAGGCCCACCTGTGGGCCCCGCACGTCCCGACTGCGGCCCTGTGGTATACCCGCGTACGCCTCATGGACCGTCCCGACATGGCGGACGCCGAGCTACCCGCGGTCAGGATCAACTCGGTTTCGCCAGGCGCGGTTGCGGGGGTGGGGCTGGCGCTGGTGGCCGGTCGGGACCTCACCGTGGACGATCGCACCGCAGGACGCCGGGTGGTCCTGGTGAGCGAGGCCGCCGCGCGGCAGTGGTGGGGCAGTCCTGACGAAGCACTCGGCAGGAGCCTGAGGCGGTGGAACCACGAGGAGTGGTCGGAGATCGTGGGTGTGGTGGGCGATGCACCCCTCTCCGGACGCAGAGGCCAGGGTAGTGACTTCTTCGTGGACGTCTACTTCCCTTTCGAGTTGGACGTCCAGCGACAACTCGTGTTCCTGACGCGGTCGTCCACCGAGCAGGATGCGGACGCCCTCCGGGCCGTGGTGCGCGCAGTCGCGCCCGGCCTGCCCGCCTACGACATCAGGTCGATGTCCGACCGATTGGCGGAGCAGGACGGACTCGCGCGCAGCGCAGCCCTCCTGGGAGCCGTCTTCGCGGGCACGGCGATCTTCCTCGCAGGCCTCGGCCTCTACGGCGCGACCATGACCGTCGTGACACGACGCCGGAAGGAGATGGGCCTCAGGCAGGCTCTGGGCGCGACGCCCGCACGGATCGCGTCGGAGTTGACGGTGGCATCGTCCCGGATCGTTCTCGTCGGGCTGGCTCTGGGCGTGGTCGCCGCCGGGGGTGCCCTCCGGTCCCTGGACCCTACCCTCTTCGTGGTGGGGCCCGCGGACGTCCCGAGCTACGTCATCGGAATCGTCCTGGTCCTCGCCGCATCGGCTGCCGCCCTCACGCCGCCGGCCATGCGGGCGGTACGGTCGTCGCCGGCCGCCACGCTCAAGGAAGTCGGCCAGTGACACGGGGCACACACCCGGACCGCCCGCCCGCTACTCCGCTTTCAACGTCTCCAATGGATCCGTCCGCCCCGCCCGGTACGCCGGGAACCACGAGGCGAGGACGGCCGTGAGGAAGAGCACCGCGGCGGCCGACCCGAGAGCCAGGGGATCCGTAGTGGAGATGCCGAAGAGGAAGGCCTCCAGGAGACGGCCTACCCACACGGCGATGAAGGCGCCGACCGTGACGCCAACGGCCGCGTGGATCACACCCTTCCGGATCACGTCGTTCTGGATGCGCCCGCGGCCGGCGCCCAGAGCCAAGCGGATGCCCAGCTCCTGCTTCCGCTGACCCACAGTGTAGAGAAGGGTGCCGTAGAGACCGGCCGCCGCCAGGAGGAGCGCGACGACACCGAAGGCACCGAAGAGGAGCGAGCCGAAGCGCCGCGTAGCCGACGAATCGGAGATCCACTCGTCCATGGGAGCCACCTCCGGAACCGGAAGCGAGGTCTCCTCGGACCAGATGGCCTCCCTCACCTGTCGAGCGAAACCGGGGCCGGCGTCGGACGCACGCACGGCGAAGGTCGCTCGTGGGATGGGGAACGGCATCGCCTCCATGGGGAGGTAGAGGGCGTAGTCGTGCTCCTGATCGAGCCCGTAGTGGCGGGTCTGCTCGACGACGGCGACGACGATGGATCCGCCACCGTTCTCGAGCTCCCGACCGATGGCGGCGTCGGCCGAACCCCAGAAGCGGACGGCCAGCGCCTCGGATACGACCGCCGGTACGGGCTGGCCGGTCGCCGTGGCCGGCGTCCACAGCTCGCCGGCGACGACCTCGGTGCCGAGGGTCTCGAAGTAGTCGGGCGCGATGGGGTGCATGTGGAGTCGGACCGAGTTGTCCTCGGTCTCCCCTGGCGGTGTCGCCCGGTTGCCCCAGCAACAGCGACTCCCGCCGACGTGCTCGAAGGGTACCTCGATGGAGTAGGTCGCCGAGCGAACGCCGGGGATGGTGGCCAGGGCCCGCCGAACCGGCTCCATGCGCTCCAGGTGCTCTTCGGGCGAGTCGATGTTCGCCAGATTCAGCGGCACGACCCATACGCCCTCGCTCTCGATTCCGGGATCGATGGCGGTGACCGATGCGAAGCTCCGCATGAGGAGTCCCGCCGATGCCACGAGCACCAGCGACACGGCGACCTCGAAGATCACGAGCCCGCTGCGGAACGCCTGGACGCTCCGCCCTCCGCTCATCCCCCGGCCACCCGTCCGCAGACCGGTCTGCACGTCCTGCCCCACGGTTCGCAGGGCGGGAACGAGGCCGAAGAGGAGCGCGGTCAGCGTTGCGAGGCCGATGGCGACGGCGAAGACCCGAAGGTCAAGGGAAACGGCGGTACCCCGGGGTAGATCCACCGTCCAACGGCGGAAGAACCCCAGCGCCCCCTGAGCGAGGATCAGGCCGCCGGCGCCGCCGAGGAGTCCGACGACCATGCTCTCGGCGGAGAGGTGGCCCAGGAGGTTCCACGTCCGCGCACCCATGGCACGCCGTATGGACATCTCCCGCGCTCGGGACAAACCGCGAGCCATGAAGAGGTGGGCGACGTTGGCGCAGGCCACCAGGAGAAGAAGTCCGACGGCGCCGAGGAGCAGGAAAAGCCCGCTCCGGACATCCTGCACGGTGATGGCATGGAAGGACTCCAGCGGCCAGTCCTGCGGACCTTCGTCGTAGTACTCGGGGAAGGCGGCGGCTACGTCGGCCTCCACCCGGTCGATCTGTTCATTGGCCTGCTCGAGGGTGACGTCGGGCTCGAGGCGCGCCGTGACGCTGTGGGCGTGGAAGCCCGGGCTCTGGAGGGACTCGTTGGTCCAGTCCATGGGCCGGTAGAAGTGTGGCTGCCCCAGTTGACCGGGTTGAACGAAGTCCTCGGCCAGGACGCCCACGACCTCGATGGGCTCGTCGTCGATGAGCATCGTCGTGCCCACGATGTCGGGGTCGGCGCCGAGGACGTCGCGCCAGAACGGGTAGGTGACCACGGCGATTCCCGTGTTGTTCAGGTCGCCGTCCACCAGGAGCCGGCCCAGGTGCGGCCGGGCGCCGAACATGGTGAAGAACTCGGGCGTGGTCTCGGTCCGTGACAGCCGGAGTGGGTCACCGTCGGCCCGAGTGAGATTCACACTGGCTCCCGACGTCACCGTCCACATCTCGAAGGCGTCGACGCCGTCCAGGCGCTCCAAGGTGGCGCCGTTGTGCGACCCGTTGGTGAGATACGCCAACCGATCCGCCGCCGGATACGGGAGAGGCCGCAGGAGCACATGGTCGACCACCGTGAACGCCGTCACTACCGTGCCCACACCCAGCGCCACCAGGAAGACGGTCGCCACCGAGAAGGTGGGTGACTTCCGGAGTGACCGACCCGCGAATCCGAGATTCCTCAACCAACTGTTCATCGTCCCGTCCCCTTCTCTCTTCGTCGATGGGCCTCGCACGGGCCCGGTGATTCCCAACCAGTCCAGCCACTCGGAGACGACCACGCCCGGCGTGCGCCGGAGGGCACGCCACCCGATCCGCACACGACCCCACGTCGTCGCCTGGGCGTCCATCTGGTCCTCAAGCGTCAGGACCATCTCCGGGGCATCGTCGGAGCGCAGCGGCCCCGGCGGAAGAGCGCGTAACGCCAGCCGGAAGGCGACCTCGAGAGGGTGGACGCGGCGTTTCACAGCGCGGTCCTCACTCCACCCGCCACAGGCTGCGGAGGCTCACGCCAATCTCGCTGGCGAGCCCATCTCATGACGCCCCGTTCGCCAGCGCGGGCCGCGCCTGGCTCAACAGACGCTCCAGACGCGCGAGCTCGGCGGACACGATGGCGTGGCCACGATCGGTGATCTGATGGACCCGCCTGCGGCCCTCGCCGCCGTCCGCCTCCTCGATCCACCCCAACTCGCGCATTCGCCGCAGCACCCGGTACAGATTCGCCGGATCCAGGTGGACTCCCGACTCGGAGCGCTCCTCCACCTCCTTGATGAGGCCGTACCCGTGCGCCGGACCCTCGGCCAGTACGGCCAGGATGAGAAGGTCGCGGGGTGCGAGGGGAAGATGGTCTTGTACGTCCATGGTGCGGATCCCTTCGGCCATCCGGAGGCCGACACTATCTGTCATGTGACTGACTGTCAGACTACAGATACCCCAGAACCGTTGCATGGGCAAGACGGCGTGAGGGCTTGACCGGCTCAAGAGCGCACTCAACATTGTTGCTAGATTTAATTTTGTTAACAAAGGGGTGGGGATGGGAAAGGGTGACAACCTGGGTGAGTTCGAAGAGATCGTCCTGCTCGCGGTTGCGCGGCTGGCCGGCGACGGGTATGGCGCCTCCATCCACGAGGAGATCCTCGCGGCCACCGACCGCGACGTGTCCCTGGCCGCCGTCTACATCACCCTCGCCCGCCTGGGCGACAAGGGGTTCGTGGAGACAGGCGTCGAGTTGTCCGGCGAAGGACGCGCAGGACGCCCGCGAAAGATCTTCGCCATTTCCGACTCGGGCATCGCGGAGCTTCGGCGCTCGCGTTTGATCCAGGCTCGTCTCTGGGAGGGCATCACCTTCGATCCCCTCACGGCGGAGGAATAGGGATGCCCGACTCCACCGAACCACAGGGCCCCCGTCCACCTCGCCTCGCCCGGGCGCTCCTCGAGCGGCGCCTCACCGGCGCCACCGGATCGTACCTCCTGGGCGACCTGGAGGAGCGGTTCTCGGCCATGGCCCGCGAATCGCTCGTAGGCGCCCGAATCTGGTACTGGCGCCAGACTCTGCAGGCCCTCGTCCTTCCCGTGCCGGGAGCGGTGGGAACTCTGCCCGCCTCCAGGCTGGGCGACCTCAGGGCTGATGTCCGTTCGGCGGTGCGTGCCCTCCGCCGGCGCCCGGGCGAGGCCCTCGTCGCCGTCTTGCCCCTCGGGCTGGGCATCGGCGTAGTGGCAAGCGCATTCAGCATCGCGTGGGGCACCGTCGTGGCCGGGCTTCCCTTCGAGGAAGCTCATCGACTGGTCCACTTCGAACGAGCGCGCATCGCCGAAGGACAGCTGTCCCTGGCGGTGACCCCCCACGACTACCTGGCTTGGCGCGAGAGCCAGCAGTCGTTCGAGGACCTCGGGGCGTACGTCGAGCGCGAGGTCACGTTCCCCACCGAAGGGGCCCCACCGGATCGGTACGAGGGTGTCGCCATCAGCCGGAACTCTTTCGACCTCCTCCGCATCGCACCCGCCCTTGGTCGCAACTTCGCCGAGGACGAGGCAATCCCGGGCAGCGACGCGGTCATCATCTTGAGTCACGGCCTCTGGTCGCGTCGTTTCGGAGCGGACCCGACCGTGGTGGGCTCGACGGTCACGGTGAGCGGGCGCCCCACCAGCATCGTGGGCGTCATGCCCGAAGGCTTTGGATTCCCCATCGCCGAGGACTTCTGGGTGCCTCTGCGTATCGACCTCTCCGAGACCCAGAGGGGGTCGGGGCGGCTGGACGTGTTCGGTCGGCTTCGTCCCGGCGCGGACGTCGGGTCAGCCAGGGCCGAGTTCGACGGAATCACCGGACGCCTGGGTGAGGCCTTTCCCGAGACCAACGCCGGCATCACCGCGTCGCTACGGTCCTTCGAGGACGAGTACGTAGGCGAGGAGTTCACGCGTACCATCGTACGACTGGTGCTCGGATCCCTCCTGCTCCTCCTCGTCTGTTGCGCCAACGTGGCCAACCTGCTCCTGGTTCGCGGGTTCCGCCGGCGGCGGGAGCTCGCCGTCCGACGAGCGCTCGGCGCCACGCAGGGAACGTTGGTCCGCCAGCTGGTGGCTGAAGCCACCGCGTTGTCGTTGTTGGGCGCGGCTTTGGGGCTCCTGGTAGCCCGGCTGGGCGTGGACTGGTTCAACCGCGTGGGCACAGCCGCCGGCGTGTTCGACCTGCCCCACGGGTCGGCGTCGTTGTTCTGGTGGAACGTGGCGCTCGATGGTCCCACGCTGCTCGCCACCGTATTGGCGGCGTGCCTCACCGCGGTCCTGGCCGGTATCGTTCCCGCCCTCCGAACCGCTGACGCCAGCCGGCTTCGATCACGGGGCACCTTCGGTAGTGGTAGGCTCCAGCGTGGAATCGTCGCCACCCAGATCGCGCTGACGTCGGCACTCCTTCTGGCTGCTGGACTCCTCGGTCGCAGCGCGAGCAATGTCCAGGGAAGTGCCGAGCCCTTCATCGTCGAGGACGTCCTGGTGGCTCGGCTGAGCCTGCCCTCCTCGACTGCACCGGACGGCGCCTACGCCACCCTCGACGCTCAGGGACGCTTCGTGGGTGAGCTTCTCGAACGGCTCGAGGGGGACCCGGAGATCCGAGAGGCGACCTTCACCACGGCGCTACCTCTGGATCGACCCCGACCCGCCCCATTCCGCGTCGAAGGAGCGCCGGCCTCCGCGACCCCCGCCGAGGCAGGCCTGGTCACCGTTTCGGGGGGCTTCTTCTCGACCTTCGCCCTTTCCCCCATCGAGGGTCGCGTCCTCGCCGAGACCGACGGCCCAGGCACCGCACCCGTCGCGGTGATCAACGAGAGCTTCCGGGATCGGTACCTCGCCGGAGTCCCGGCCTTGGGGGCCCAGATCCGCTTGGGCGACAATGAGAGCTCCGAGCCGTGGCTCCAGGTCGTCGGCGTGGTGCCCGACCTGTGGCACCGCCCGAACGCCCCCGAGCAGCAAGCGGGGATCTACGTGCCACTCGAGCAAACGAGCGTGGGCGACGCCAGGCTCCGGCTCGGGCCCTGGGGACTCGCCTACCCGACCGTGGCCGCGCGGAGCGCCCGGGCCGGGGCCCTCGAGGCATCACGGATCGGCTTCCACGTCCACGCCGCCGACCCGGGCCTGCCACTGCGAAGCCTTGAGTCCATGGGATCCGTCGCTGACCGACGCCTGGGCCGGTACCGGGTGTGGGGCACGTTCTGGTTCGCCTTCGGCGCCGCGGCACTCGCCCTCGCCGCCCTGGGCATCTACGGTGTCCTGGCCTTCGGCGTCACGCTGCGCACACCAGAGATTGGCATCCGGAGGGCCCTCGGCGCCTCCAGCACGGCCATCCAGAGGTCCGTGGCCCTGCATGCCCTCGCGGACGTAGGTGTGGGCCTCGTTGCGGGATTGATCCTTGGAAGAGTGCTCGTCCAGGGCATGGCGCACCTCCTCTACGGCGTCGACGCCATGGAGCCCGCCGTCTATGCCGGAGTGACGCTCCTCGTCGGTCTCGTCGCACTGGCGGCGAGTTGGTGGCCGGCCAGGCGTGCGTCTCGCATCGACCCGCGGGAAGCCATTCGAGCCGAGGGGTGAGCCATGTGCTTGTCCGGACCTCCGTCCACTTCTACATTGTCGTAGTTTCTACAATGTAGAGGGAGGGGTGGAGGTGGGATCTGACGGACTGCTGGGCTCTTTCGAAGAGCAGGTTCTACTCGCCGTGGCCCGCGACCGCGGTGACGCCTACGGGATGCGGGTCCGGCGCGAGATCGAAGCAAGGACGGGCCGGGACGTCTCCATTGGCGCGGTCTACTCGACGCTGGATCGTCTGGAGAAGAAGGGTCTGGTCTCGTCCGAGCTCCGGGAGGGCTCCGAGCTCCGAGCGGGCTCCGAAGGCCGAGGCCGGGCGCAACGCTTCTTCCGCATCGAGCACGCCGGAGCGGAGGCTCTTCGCACGTCGCTACACCTTCACCGCAGCATGTGGGAGGGATTGGACCCGGATACGCTACTGGACGGAGGCGGTGTCCGATGAGCACCGCGCCACGTCCTCCCCGTTGGGCAGGGTGGCTCCTCGACCTCCTCGACGCCACCGGCGAGGCCCGGGCCGATCTCGATGAGGAGTACCTCCGCCACCGTTTGGGCGAGAAGGGTCCGCTGCGCGCCGGCGCCTGGTACGCGAGCCAGGTGCTGCGGAGTGCTCCTCATCTGTGGCGCCGCCGTCCCAAAGGGCGCGCCCCTGGCCACCTGAGGGAGCTGGGCGTCGACCTCGCCTCGGCGGCGCGAATGGTGCGACGCCGGCCGGGACCGGCGCTCCTCGTCATCGCCACACTCGCCATCGCCCTCGGCATCAACACATCGGTCTTCTCCCTGACCTGGTCGGTGGTGATGAGGCCCCTTCCGTTCTCCCACCAGGACCGTCTCGTCCGGATCTATCCCGACGAGCTCTTCTACATCGACCTGGCCGGCGCCCAGCGCGTGCAAGCGGAGTCCCCGTCGGTGGAGGAGATCCTGCCCTGGGGACGGACGCTGTTCACTGTGACGGCAACCGATCCAGCAGAAGAGCTTCGAGGCGCCGTGGTGCGCCACGGCCATTTCTCGGCACTGGGGACGCGTCCGTTTCTGGGTCGCGATTTCACCCGTGAGGACGCCCTGGTGCAGCCGTCGAATGCGGTCATCCTCTCCCACGCGGCGTGGGTGCGCCTCTTCGGTGGGGATCCGTCCGTGGTGGGCGGGCGCGTGGAAATCGGGGGGCGCACCAGAACACTCGTCGGGGTGATGGGTCACGAGCATGTCCCCATGGAGCCGGACTGGGAGGCATGGGCGCCCCTGCCGTTCGATGCCGAGAACGCGGGATATCCATTGGCCCTCAACGCTCTCCTTCGGCCAGGTGCCACCGCAGCCTCGGTGGAGGGGGAGGTTCGTGGAGCGCTCCAGATCGCGTGGTCGGAGGGCGGCGCCACGGTATCCGACGAGGATCTGGCCGCGGTTCGGGTCGTACCTCTTCGTGATCACCTTCTCGGTGAGGTGCGCACCCCACTTCTCGTGCTCCTCTCGGCCGTCGTGTTCGTACTCCTCCTGGCCTGTGCCAACGTAGCCACGCTCCTTCTGGCACAGGGCAGCGTGCGGCGAGGAGAAGTGGCGGTCCGAGCCTCCCTGGGGGCGAGCCGTGGCCGCATTCTTCGGCAGCTCACGCTGGAGATGCTCATTCTCGCCGGAGGTGCGGCGGCACTGGGACTGGTGTTCGCGAGCACGCTTCGAGCGTGGGCAGCGTCTCGGCTGCCGGCCACGCTACCCCGAGCCGATCAGTGGGACGTTGGAGCCCTCGCCGTCGCGTTCACCGTCGCCGCGGCCCTCCTCGCGGTGCTGGCCGGGGGCGTACTCCCTGGTTGGAAGACCGCTCACAGCGGGGACAGCGCGCAGGTTCTGCGCGGCGGTAGTCGGCGGTCAGCGGGTCGCCTCAGCACCGGCCTCGTCGGCCTCCAGGTCGCGCTCTCCGTCCTTCTCGTCGTAGGTGCCGGCCTCATGACGCGATCGTTCGTGGCCCTCTCGGCCGTCGATCCGGGCTTTCGACCGGACGGCGCCGTAGCGGTTCGGATCGCTCCGCCCAGCGGTCGATACGAGGGGGAGAGCCTGGCGCTCTTGTACGACGAGATACGGCGGGAAGCCATGGCATCGCCTGAGATCGAGTCCGCCGGCGGCATCCTTTTCCTGCCCATGACCCCGGGTGGAGCCTGGAGCTCGTTTCATCCCGAAGCGAATCCAGCCTCGGACGGGAACCTCCCGAGCACCGCGCTCCGGATGGTCACGCCCGGGTACTTCGAGACCATGGGCATCGACCTGGTCGCCGGCCGCTATCTGGACGACAGCGACGCGGCTGACGCAGAGCGGGTTGCGGTCATCAATCGAACACTGGCGAAGCACGCGTTCTCGTCCCCGGACCCGGTGGGGCGAATCCTCGTCATGGGCGGCGCCGGCCAGGACACGGTGCGCGTCGTCGGCGTGGTGGACGACGTCCGTCAAAGCGACCTCCGCACGGAGATCCATCCCGAGGCCTATCGGCCTTTGGCGCAGCAGCCCATCACCCGGCTCTACATGGTGGCGAGAGCATCGGGGGATGAGGACGCGGCACTGGTGGCCCTCCACGAGGCGATACGACGGGTGGATGAAGACCTGCTCATGTCGAGGAGTGGGCGTGTTCGGGACATCGTTCGTGGCTCCATGAGCACGACCCGGCTGGTGACCCAACTCCTTGGCCTCTTTGGGGTCCTGGCGCTCGTCCTCGGCTCCATCGGCATCTATGGCGTGAGTGCGCACAACGTCGCCCTGCGACGGCGGGAGATGGGAATCCGCATGGCGTTGGGAGCGGACCGTGCTGGTGTCGCCAGGCGGACCCTCTTCAGGGGTCTGGTGCCCGTGGCCGTAGGCATCGTCGTTGGGCTCGCCACGGCCGCCGGCGCCTCCGGGACGCTGCAGACCCTCCTTTACGCGATTCAGCCACGGGACCCGGTGACCTTCACCGTCGTGCCCGCCTTCTTCGCCCTCGTGGCCGTGGCGTCCCTGACCATCCCCATGCTGCGGGCGAGCCGTACCGACCCGGTGGAGACGCTGAGGAGCGACTAGCGGCTAAAAGAAGCCCATGCCGATGGCCACGATGGTCCATCCGCTCAGTGCCCACACGACCTCGTCGCGACGGTCCAGCAGGAGGTGCGTGGTGAGCACGGCTCCGATGGGCGTGGCGAAAGCGTAGACGCTGAAGAAGGTGAAGAAGAGATCGCCGACGAGGGCGGTCCCATCCAGATTCCCTCCACCGGCCGCCTGAAGGACGTCGAGGAGGGTGAAGCCGATGGTGAAGACGGCGCCGAGCTGGAGATAGAGCCTCACCTCTGCTCGGGCCTTCTTCCGCACCCAGGCGGTGAGGGGCCCCACGAGGGGTCGGAACATGAGCGACAGCGGCCCGCCGGGATCGTTGAAGCGGTAGTACAGCCTGAGCCGGTGGCTCCACCGGTCGAGTTCACCCAGCAGGGGCAGGGTCGGGTCCCATCGCGCGCCCAGCACGGTGATGGCAATGAGCGCCAGCACCGCGAACAGCGCCTCGGGGTCTCCGCGTGATCCCGTGATGGAGCCCAGGGCCAACCCGGCGATGAGGAGGACGATGGCATCCCCGACGAGGCGCCCACGACCGCTGCGACGCTCAGCCCAGTCCGGCAGACCCGAGAGCTCCTCGTCGGTGGGCATGGCCGGCATGAAGTCCATGTCGATGGGAGGTAGGACCTTCTCCTCCCGATCGGCCTGAGCCGCGTTGTACTCGTCCACCATCTTCCGGACGAAAAAGGCATCCACCAGCCACCACACGCCGCCCAGCCCGCCTGTCACCAGCATGAGAAGGCCCGTCATGGTCTTCCCGAGAAAGAGCCGGTGTCCCCCGAACAGACCAGTCACGAGCCACAACGCCCACACCACGGCGGGATGCTTGCGACGGTACTTGTAGACGTCTTCGAGGACCCGGCGAGAGAAGTCCGGAGAGTGCTCTGGCGTCACGGTCGGGCGTCGTCGGTGGCGGCGGCGGGAACGCGGCCAGGGCCGGCGCGCTGTGTAAGGCGGGGCTCCCGGGGCGTCGTAGGTATCAGAGAGGGGCAAGTAAGCCCCCGCCGGACGTTTCGCGCAATACGAGGAGGTTCCCATGCTCACCCGAGCCCTCGCCTTCATGGCGGCCACTGCGGTACTCATCAGCCCCACCGAGAGCAGATTCGCGGATGGGGTGCTTCCCGGGGTCCCGGCCGCGGGAGCATCGACCGCCGCGGCCGAGTTACCGTTGGTCCCGATTCGTGACATCGAGATCCAACTCACCGGCCGAGTCGTGGACGGAGCTTCGGGACAGCCGGTTCAGGGGGCACAGGTCTCCGTGCCCGGAACGTCGCTGGGGGCCCTCACCAACGCCTTCGGGCGGTACCTCATCGTACTCGAGGACTCCTGGGCGGGTCGCGAGATCACCATCGAGATCGCGGGCGTCGGATACCAGACCGAGCGGAGCACGGTGATGCTCGCCGCCGCCGGCAACGTCCTGGACGTCACGGTGACGCCGCAGCCCCTTGCCCTGGAAGAGATCACGGTCATCGGCCGTGCTGGTGAGGCACGCCGCGCCGAAGCAGGGAACAGAGCTGCGCGAGGCGCCGCCGATCAGGCCGCCCCTCTCGTCGCCCAAGGCGCCATCCTGATGAGGTCCACACGGGCGCCGGCATACGCCGAGCTCGAAGCACTGGACCGTGAAGCCTACGCCCACATCGCCGAGAACGAGTTCCAGTCTGTGGACAGCAATCCGCTGTCCACCTTCTCCATCGACGTGGATCGGGCCTCGTACGCCAACGTGCGGCGCTTCATCGAGGACGGGATGCGCCCGCCCGTAGACGCCGTGCGCATCGAGGAGCTCATCAACTATTTCCCCTACGACGACCCGTCGCCGGTAGGGGAGCACCCGTTCACGGTGACCGCGGAAGTGGCCCCGGCCCCCTGGCAGCCGCAGCACCACCTGGTACGCGTGGGCGTGAAGGGTGAAGAGATCGACATGGCCGAGGCCCCGGCCAACAATTTGGTCTTCCTTCTGGACGTGTCGGGCTCCATGAATTCGCCCGACAAGCTGCCCCTTCTCAAGAAGGCCTTCTCCCTGCTCGTCGACGAGCTGCGGGACGACGACCGGGTGGCCATCGTGGTGTACGCCGGCGCCGCTGGGATGGTGCTTCCGTCGACACCCGGCAGCGAGCGCGAGGAGATCCGCGAGGCCCTCGGCCGACTCACCGCGGGAGGATCCACGGCGGGAGGCGCCGGCATCCGGCTGGCGTACCGGGTCGCCTTGGAGAACCACATCGAGGGGGGCAACAACCGGGTCATCCTCGCCACGGACGGTGACTTCAACGTGGGCGCGTCCAGCGACGCCGAGATGATCCGCCTCATCGAAGAAAAGCGCGAGCAGGGCACCTTCCTCACCGTCCTGGGCTTCGGCACCGGCAATCTTCAGGACGCCAAGATGGAGCAGATCGCCGATCACGGGAACGGCAACTTCGCCTACATCGACAGCGAGCTCGAGGCGAAGAAGGTCCTGGTGGACGAGATGGGTGGCACCCTCGTGACCATCGCCAAAGACGTGAAGATCCAGGTCGAGTTCAATCCGGCCCGGGTGGCTGCCTACCGCCTCATCGGCTACGAGAATCGTCTCATGGCGGCCGAGGACTTCAACGACGACACCAAGGACGCTGGTGAGCTGGGCGCGGGGCACTCGGTGACGGCCCTGTACGAGGTGGTTCCCGTCGGGGTCGAAAGCTCCGCGGTCATCCGGGACGTCGACCCTCTCAGGTACCAGAGAAACGACGAGCCCGAAGTCCTGGACAACGAGGAGATGCTCTTCGTGAAGCTGCGCTACAAGCAGCCCGACGGAGACACCAGCCGACTCGTGACACGAAAAGTCGGCGACACCGTGGTCGACACCTCCGACGACTTCCGCTTCGCCGCCGCAGTCGCCGCCTGGGGCATGCTTCTACGCGACTCGGAGCACTGCGCCGACTTCACCCTCGACGATGTCGCTGAACTGGCACGGGGGGCACTGGGAGACGATCCCATGGGATACAGGGCGGACTTCCTCCGTCTGGTTGACCGGGCGCGCTCCATGGAGATCCTCGGAATGGAAGCCGGCCTGCGCTGAAGCACGAGGTCCAGGACGAGCCCGCGGAGTCGCTTAACGATTTCGCGGGCTCGTCGGTCTATAGGGTGTGTCGTATGTTCGTCAGCGAGGCCGGAGACGTGTCTGCCTCGCCTTCGAGACCCCAACTCTTGCCCGAGGAACGCCATGCTGACTCGACGTGAATGGCTTCGCATCACCGCAGGCGCCGGCGCGGCGCTTTCCCTGAACTGCACCGGAGAAGCCGCCGAGATGGCGGAAACCGCCGCCAGCGCTGCGGGGGCCGGAGGTGGCTCGGCAGGGGCAGGCCAGATCATGCGCGCCGCCAGCGGCGAGATTCTCAAGGCCATTCCGTCCTCGGGCGAGCAGGTCCCCGTCATCGGTTTGGGCGGCCGGTGGATCTCCACCAACTCGACCCCGGAGGAGCTCAGCGAGCACCGCGCCGTCCTCCATGCCCTCGCCGCCGACGCGCCGCCTGCCGGGCGGGTCTTCGACTCCGCCGCCGGCTACGGCGGAGGAGCCTCGGAGGACCTGTCGGGAGACTGGGCAGCGGAAGACGGCTTTCAGGACCAGATCTTCTGGGCCACCAAGGTGAACGTGGTCGGTCGCGGCGGCGGGTCCGCCGATCCCGAAGCCGTCCGGGCACAGATCGAGCGCTCCTTCGAGCGGATGAGCCTCGACGTCATCGACCTCAATCAGGTCCACAACATGGGTGATCCGCCCACCCAGCTCGGCATCCTCCAGGAGTACAAGGACGCGGGGCGCATCCGGTACATCGGCATCACGACGACCAGCGAGAGCCAGTACGACGAACTCGCCCAGGTCATGCGCGACTATCCCCTCGACTTCATCGGCATCGACTACGCCGTCGACAACCGCATCGCCGAAGAGGAGATCCTTCCGCTGGCCCTGGAGGAAGGAATCGGCGTCATCGTGTACCTCCCGTTCGGCCGCAGCCGCATGTGGCAGCGCATCGGCGACCGTGAACTCCCGGAGTGGGCTTCCGAGTTCGACGCCAGCACGTGGGCGCAGTTCATGCTCAAGTACGTGGTGGCCCACCCGGCCGTCACCGTGGCGGCGCCGGGCACCGGCGATCCGGAGCACATGATCGACAATCTGGGAGCGGCCCGCGGACGCATGCCCACGGCGGAGCACCTGGAGCAGATGGTCGAGCTGGTGGAGGGTCTGCCTTCGGCGGGGTAGCGCATAGAGGCATCCGTCGCCGATGATCCGGCACGCGGACAGAGCATGGGGAGAAGCCCAGGCAATCGGTTAAGATTGGCCTTAACTATTGTGCCGAGGTGTCGAGACTCTCCGATATGTCCTCGCCAGAAACCCAGTCCCAGGATCCTCTTCAGATAGCCTTCGCCCCGCGGAGGCTGGAGATTCTGCGGTTGATCTGGGCGCGGGAACGCACGGTGTCGAATATCGCCGAGCAGCTGCCCATCAGCGTTCCGGCGGTGTCCCAACACCTGGCGAAGCTTCGCGACGCCGGGCTGGTGTCCGTGCGCCCGGACGGTCGCCAGAGGTTCTACACCGCCGCCCACGAGACCATGGGCGACGTGGCGAGCACGCTCAGACCCCTTCTCGGCGCTCCCACGGAGCCGGAGCCGAGCTCGGACGAAACGACGGCTGCTCACGAGCCCCCGTCTTTCGAGCACGAAGGGCGACCCCCGGCTGAGCCGGAGCGGGCCCACACGGTCCCCCAGGACGACGAGATGACGTCGTGGTACCGCCAGGGCCTGGGCGCTCGGGTGGTTGCCCTGCGCGCGGCCAAGCAGGCGGTCGAGAAGGGGCGACGCGAAGCGCAGGACTCCCTTCGGCGCCTGGCTCGGTCGCTCACTCGTCCGAGCATCGCCGAGCGCTTCCCCGACATCGCCCGGAGTGCAGAGGCCGTCTGCCGCACCCCGGACGAGGGGCTCCTGGAAGCCACCGACGGGCTCATCGGCGCCGTGAGCCAGGAGGTCTCCCGGGACGATTCGAAGGTGGCACGCATCCTGGTCGTGGAAGACAGTCGGATGGAAGCGGCCCTCATCCGATCCGTGGTGAGCGGAGCGAACCGCGAGGTCCTGTGGGCTCAGAGCGCCGAGGACGCACAACGGATCGTCGATCAGAGAGCCGTCGACATCATCCTCCTGGACCTCGGCCTGCCCGGGGAAGACGGCCGTGAGCTCCTCGCCCGGCTGGCGGGTCGACCGCGCACCCGGGCGATTCCGGTCGTTCTCCTCACCGGCCGCGCCGACCTCCAGACCCGCACGGAGGTGACCTCTCTGGGCGCCGACGCCTTCCTCACCAAGCCTGCGGAGCCACCGCTTCTCGCCACGACCGTGGCCATGCTGTTGGAGCGGTCGGCCGAGGCGAAACAGGCCGGCCGGCAGGACCCGCTCACCGGACTCACGAACCGGACGGTCTTCCTTTCCGAGATGCGCCAGATCGCGGCCTCGGCCCAGACGGCCGGCACCGACCTCTCGCTGGTGCTTCTGGACACCCATCGACTGGACGCCATCAACCAGGCCCACGGCACGGAGATCGGCGACGCCGCACTTCGCGGCATCGCCGACGCCATCAGGGAGGCCCTCCAGGAGTCCGACATCGCCGCCCGTTGGGGGGGCGGGAAGTTCGCTCTCCTCCTATCGGGTTCGGACGCCGACGCGGCGCGTGCGATCCTGGAGCGGTTGGGAAGGACGACGAACGACCGTCGGGTTGCTCTGCAGGACGGCTCGGAGCTGGTGGTGACCTGGCATGCCGGCGTCGCTTCGGTGACAGGCGCCGCAAACGTGAACGAGGCCATCGCCCGCGCCACTCGTCGCCTCCAGGTCGCGAGCAGACACCAGACGGCGCGGATCGTGACGACCGACGAGGAAGCCGTGGCGGGCGCTCATCACGTGCTGGTCATCGATGACGACGAGATCCTGGGCGATCTCATGTCCCATCGACTCGTACGGGAGGGCTTCGAGGTCACGCGCTTCCGGGACGGCGCCGAGGCGCTTCGCTCCATGGGCGAGATCACGGCATCGGCGGTGATCCTCGATGTGATGCTTCCCGGGGCCGACGGCTTCGAGATCCTCCGCCGCATCCGATCGCAGCCTTCCTTCGCCGGCGTGCCCGTCGTCGTGCTGACCTTCGGAGGCGATCATGACGCCCAACGGGCGTTCGACTTGGGGGCGAACGACGCCCTGGCGAAGCCATTCTCCGTCAAGGAGCTGGTGACCCGGGTCAGCCGGCTGGTGGTGGAGCTCGAAGGCGGAGCATCGGGTGCCTGACCCCCTCGCTCAGGCGGAAGCCGTGCAGCTGGCCACCCGGTTCCTGTCGCCCGGTGAGGCGCTCCTGCTGCTGGTTGTGCTGACAGGCGCCCTCTTCCTCGGCATTTCGGTGACCATGGCGACCTGGACGCTGATCTTCCGGTCCAGGAAGCTCGACCGGGCCAAGCACCAGCAGGACCTGACGGGGCGCTGGCAGTTCGAACTCCGCGAGGTGCTGTATGGAGAAAAGAGCCCCGAGTCGCTGAGCGCATCGGTGGACGACGAGAACCGCGTGGAGTTCCTGAACTTTCTCCTCCAGTACGTGCGGCGACTGGAAGGGGAGGAGCAGGACACGATACGGGCCCTCGCCGAGAATCATCTGGCCAAGATCACCGAGTACGTGTCCCACCCGGTGGAAGCCCGTCGTGCGCGCGCCGTGCAGACGCTGGGCGAACTCGGCCTTCCTGCCTTTGCCGACGAGGTCATCGCGGCCCTGGACGACCCCTCCCCCGACGTCGCCATGGTGGCCGCGTCGACCCTGTCCGCGGCCGACGAGGGAGTGTACGCCGATCCCGTCCTGGCTCACCTGGACCGGTTCGCCCACTGGCGTCTCGACTTCCTCGCCGCGATGCTCGCGTCCATGGGGCCGGAGGCGGCGCCGGCCCTCCGATGGGCCCTCGCCGACGCCGAGGTGACGCCGAACATTCGAGCCGTCGCCGCCGACGCCCTCGCCCTCTTGGGCGACGCTCCTTCCGCGGACCTGGCGGACGACGTCCTGGCCAACACCCAACAGGTGGAACTCCGTGCTGCGGCCCTTCGACTCCTCGCCGCCGTGGGTCGCGGCGAACACGTGGATTCGGTGCGGAAGGCCGTGGGCGACCCTTCCCTGCCCGTTCGCCTGCACGCCGTCCGGGCACTGGGTGGCATCGGGGCCGAGGAGGACCGGGCACTCCTGGAAGACACCGCGAAGTCGGACCCGTCCCCCTGGGTGGCCATCGCGGCGGCTCGAGGGCTGAAGGAAGCGGGCGGGATATCCGAGCTCGAGCGGCTCGCTGGATCGCACCATCCCCGCGCAGCCCTCGGCCTCCAGGTCATCTCCGAGGTCCGGTCGTGGTGACGACGGGCTGGGTCTTGCTGTCCGTGGTCAACACCGTGGTCCTCGTGTACTTCACGGCGATCAACGCCGTGTACATCATCACCAGCGGGAAGGCGCTGCACGTCATCTGGCGGTACCGACAGCGGCTGAGGGCCTTCAACCTCCTGGATCCATCGCGCGCCCAGGCGGCGCCGCCCATCACCGTGCTCGCCCCGGCATACAACGAAGCCCTGACCTGCGTCGAATCGGTGCGCTCCCTGCTCACCCTCGACTACCCCCGACACGAGATCATCGTCGTCAACGACGGGTCCAGCGACGCCACGATGGAGGTTCTGGAGTCGGCCTTCTCTCTGGCGAAACGAGCACGCATCGCTACGGCCGACCTGGGGACGGAGAGGGTCCGCGGCGTTTACCAGAGTCGACTCTCCCCCAACCTGTGGGTCGTGGACAAGGAGAACGGCGGCAAGGCGGACGCCCTCAACGCGGGTCTCAACTACTGCAATACGCCCCTCGTCTGCGCCGTCGACGCCGACACCCTCCTCGAGCGCGACGCACTGACGCGTATCGTCCGCCCGTTCCTGGAGGACGCCGGCACGGTGGCGGTGGGCGGCAAGATCCGCGTGGTCAACGACTGCACGGTGGAGTCGGGCATCGTCACCGATGCCCGTCTTCCCCGGAGCTTCCTCGCCGCCGTCCAGACCGTGGAGTACCTGCGGGCGTTCCTCGTCGGCCGCGTCGGTTGGGCCGCCTTCAACGCGAGCCTGGTCATCTCAGGTGCGTTCGGACTGTTCAGTCGTGGAGCGGTGGTCGACGCCGGGGGCTACGGAAGCAAGCGTACCACCGGCGAGACCGTCGGCGAGGACATGGAACTGGTGGTCCGCATGAAGCGGCTCTTCACCGATCAGGGCCGGCCGTGCAAGATCGAGTTCGTGCCCGATTCGGTAGCGTGGACGGAGGCGCCCGAGTCGCTGCGGTTTCTCGGCCGCCAACGCGATCGCTGGCAGCGCGGCCTCATCGAGAGCCTTCTCCGCCATCGAACCATGCTCCTCAACCCACGCTACGGAGCGTCGGGGATGTTCGCCTTTCCCGTCTTCCTCTTCCTCGAGGGACTCGGTCCCGTCATCGAGATCGTCGGGTATCTCGGGTTCACCGTGGCGGTGCTCTCGGGACAGGCTTCATCGGCCTACGTCGTAGGGTTCTTCATTCTGGCCTTCGCCCTCGGCGTGACCCTCTCCACGGTCGCCGTCCTCATCGAAGAAGTGGCGTTCGCGCGATACTCTCGCACGTCCGACGTCTTGAAGATGTTCGCCCTCGGAGTCGTCGAGAACTTCGGCTTCCGTCAACTCAACAGCTTCTGGCGGGCCCGAGGTCTCTACAACGCCGTCAGGGGGAGAAAAGCGTGGGGGAAAATGGAGCGAAAGGGGTTCAGCTGACGTTGCTACGCCGGCGTCCACCGCTCCTTCTTTCGCACCCACGCCACGATGGCGAGCCCCCCGAAATTCACCAGAGACGGGATCACGCCGAGCTCACCGGGATTCAGGAGCAGCGTGATGGTGGCCGAGATCATGACCACCATGAGGATGCCCGCCGCGTAGGTGGCGGTTCGCGGCACCAGGAGGGCCAGAGCACCCCCGATTTCCGTGACACCGACGACGTAGCTGAACCATGGCGGGTACCCCCACCCCGCAAAGAGCCCCGTCCACATCTCGGCGGCCAGGAACTTGCCTGCTCCGGCGGCCGTCAGGAGCAGGGCCAGGACCGCGGTCAGCAGCCAGATCCCCAGCGTGCGGAGCTTGGTTGGTACGCCCGAGTTCGTGGCCATATGTCCTCTCGAAGGCTGGGACGGCGACCCGAGCCGAGCGACGCCGATCAGCTGATGAGTCTTCCCAGTGACTCGCGCCCGCCTACCACCGGCAGGGTGATGGAGGTGGCGTCCAGGTCGATGGTAAGCTCGGTGCCCGGCTCGGGCCAGAGCGTGAACTCGGGGTCGCTGGAGAAGATCATGACCCCGATGCGCTGACCGGCTGGAATGATCTGATCGTCGGGCTGGAGCTCGAAGGTCAGTTCACGGAACTCGCCGGGAACCAGAGGCACGCTCTCGGTGAGTGACTCGGCGTTCTGTGGATCCGCCCAACCGCGGGTGATGATGTTGTCGGTGATGGGCGCCCCCTCCACCCAGGGCAGCGACACGAGCCACACCGAGACATTGGCCGCAGGAGCGTTGGCGGCGACTCGAAGGGTCACGTTGGCGACGCCGGAGAGGTGGACGTCGTCCGTGAGCGCCGGGGTGGCGTAGAGAAGGCGGTTCGGCGACGAGGCCGCGGACGCCAGCGTCCCTCCGTCGAATGACACGTCGTCGGTGAGGGACTCGATGCCCTGCTCGCCCTGGTCGGTGAGTCCCAGCCGGCCGACCCCGTTCCCGCCACCCTGGGGGTAGAGCGCCACCGCCTCGGCCTCGGGGTGGGGATAGTCGGGGTACGGCGTCGGCGAATTGCCCTCGGCGTCCTCCCGGACGATCCACGCCCTGGGATCGTCCTCCACACCGTTCTGGACATCGTACAGGTAGCGCGTGAACCACCGATTCATGAGCTCGAGGGGCGGCGGGCCGCCGTGGCCTCCCTGGTGGTAATAGATCTGCACCGGGACCCCTCGCTCCTTCAGGGCCTGTGTGATCCGGTAGCTGTGCTCGGGCATGACGTTCCAGTCGTTGAACGCGTGGGCCATGAGCGTGGCCGCCCGAACGCCGTCGATGGCGTTCAGATAGTCCCTACCTGCCCAGAAGTCGTTGTAGTCACCGGTGATGCGATCCTGGCCCGCGGCCATCTCCCCGTCGCGGTACGTCGCATCGCAGTACGCCCGGCGCGCGGGATCGCCGGAGTTGATGAAGTCGTACAGCACGTCCACGTCCTCTCCCAGGAACCCCCCTGGTGAACGGACCAGACCGTGGGAGCGGTAGTAGTGGTAGTACGACGTGTTGGGCGCGACAGGGATGATGGCCTCCAGGCCGTCGACACCCGTCGTGGCCGCGGCCAGGGGCAGGGTCCCGTTGTAGGAAGTCCCGGTCATGCCCACCCGACCGGTGGACCAGAACGCTTCCACCTCCTCGTCTCCGTCGGGGGTCGTGAAGCCCCGGGCCCGACCGTTGAGCCAGTCGATGACCGCCTTCGGCGCCAGCGACTCGTTCGTCCCACCCACCGTCGGGCACCCCTGTGACAGCCCGGTGCCCGGTGACTGGGAGTGCACGACGGCGAATCCGCGGGGCACCCATGTGCCGACATGGGAGTTCGAAATCACCGGTCGAAGGCTCTGGGGTCGGATGTCGGGCATGTCACCCCTGGGGGGCGGCTCCGCACCGATCTCGTGGCGTACGTTCCAGAAATACTGCGAGTCGGTGGTGCCGACGCCGGAGTAGTACGGCGAGGTCTCGTAGACCACGGGCACCCGAAGGCCCTCGGTGTCCGTCTGCCTTGGTCGTGTCACGGCCACGTGGACCCGATCGAGCCGCCCGTCCCCATCGGAGTCGAATCCTGTTTCCACCCACAGGTCGTGCCGTACCCAACTCCTGGGCTCCGCGAACCCGGCCACGACCTGTGCTTGCCCGTCTTCGAAGACGGGGCCGACCGCCGGCGCTTGCGATCCGTCGGACTGCGCCTCGAGGGCACCGGCCACGGGACCGAACGCGAATACCAGAGCCATCGTCGTGGCCGGCAGGACGAAGTGTGGGCGGGAGATGGGAGTCATCCTGGATCCGCTCGATTGTGAGGACGGTGGTGGAACGGCCCTAATACGGCGGCTTGGACCCCAGGGGTCCATGGATGGGCAGACGGGACGGGAGGGGTCGGGCCCCACCGGTGTCAGAGCTCGAGCTCGAACTGGAGCCCTGTGAATGTCAGACGGTGGTGGGGAGTGAGCCCGATCTCGTCGATGGCGCTCCGATGACCTTCCGTCCCGTAGCCCACATTGGTCTCCCATCCGTAGCCCGGGTACCGGCTCGCCAGCCTGCGCATGAGCCTGTCCCGGACGACCTTGGCCACGATGGACGCGCACCCGATGGAGTGGATCAGCGCGTCGCCGTCCACCACGGCCTCGTGCTCGCGACCCAGGTACTTCACCGGCAGCCCGTCCACCACGACGTGGAGGTCTTCGGCGGGAGCCGCTCGTCGTCGGAGCTCTTCGCCGAGTCGATCCAGGGCCCGTTGCATGGCCACGGTGGTTGCCCGGAGGATGTTGCGGCGATCGATCTCGCGCACCGATGCAGCACCGAGCCCCACGGCCAGCGAAGTGGCGACGATGGCTTCGAAGAGCTCCTCGCGGATCTGGGGAGTGAGCTGTTTGGAGTCGTCGGCTCCGACCACGCACCCACCCTCGGGCAAGACGACCGCTGCCGCGACCACCGGCCCCGCCAGTGGGCCGCGACCCACCTCATCGACACCGGCCACCAAACGACCGCGGCCCCAGAACCGTCGCTCGTATTCGAGCAGGTCCTGGGGCCGCTGGAGATCGAGCTCCGCCGACTCGGTCGGCGAAGGGTCAGCGAACTTGGCGCTTCTCCGCGATCCTGGCTGCCTTTCCACGACGTCCACGCAGGTAGTAGAGCTTGGCCCGGCGTACGTCGCCTCGGCGGACGACCTCGACACCGGTGACGGTCGGGGCATGGAGCGGGAAGATACGCTCGACGCCGATCCCGCTGGAAATCTTCCGCACGGTGAACGTCTCGTCCACACCTCCGCCCTTGCGACCGATGCAGATGCCCTCGAAAACCTGGATGCGCTCTTTCTGACCCTCACGGACCAGATAGAGGACCCGGACGGTGTCACCCGGAGCGAAATCGGGCATCTCGGCCCGCAACTGCTCTTTTTCGACTTCTTTGATGATATCGGTCATGATTCGGCTCCAACGACACGGCCAGAGGTGTTCCGGCAGAGACAAGAAACATAATGCGGAGCCCATGCGCGGTGAACCCCTGAAAGCCCGTTGCCGAAGGGCTCCCAGGGCACCACGTTGGCGACCCTCACCCCCGTCGCATCCCATCTCCAGCGCGGTTCATCCATGCCCAGACGATCCCCTTGGACCATCATTCTCCGGTGTACCGTGGCTCTCGCCGCGGCCGCCTGCGGCGGAGGCGAGGCTGAGGCGCCCGAGCCCCTCGAGGACGACGGCGATCCCCGCGCCGTGCGCCTGGAGCGGCTCCTCTACACCCTGGCCGCAGACTCCATGGAGGGGCGACGGACCGGCACCGAAGGTGCCCAGCGAGCCGCTCGCTTCCTCGCAGCGGAACTGGAGCGCTACGGCGTGGAGCCAGCCGGCGACGACGGGTTCTATCAGCGTCTCCCGCTGGTGAGGATGAGCGTTACGACCGCAGCCGGAACGGCCACACGGCTCCGACTCCCCTCCGAACAACTGGACTTCGACACGCTCCCCCCTGATCGGATCGTGGACACCGAGGTGAACGTCGTTGGCATCGTCCGCGGGACGGACCCCGAGGTCGGCGACGAGGCCGTGGTGGTGGGTGCCCACTACGACCACGTCGGCATCGGCACGCCGGTGGACGGCGACTCCATCTACAACGGGGCCGACGACGACGGCTCGGGGTCTGTGGCGGTCCTCGAGATCGCCCGTGCCTTCGCCCGAGGGGAGGCCCCGCGGCGAACCGTCGTCTTCTTGCTGAGCACCGGCGAGGAGATGGGACTCCTGGGCACGCGTTGGTACCTGGAAGATCCGGTCATACCTCTCGAGCGAACGGTGGCCGACCTCCAGATCGAGATGATCGGGCGTCCCGACTCGCTCGCGGGCGGGTTCGGACACGGATGGTTGACGGGATATGAGCGCACGACGATGGGGGACCAACTCGCGGCTGCCGGATCGCCCATCGTGCCGGACCCCCGCCCCGACCAGAACTTCTTCTTCCGTAGCGACAACATCGCCTTCGCTCGTCTGGGAATCCCCGCGCACACCCTCTCGAGCTACAACCTCCACGACGACTACCACCGTCCGTCCGACGAGGTCGAAGGCGTCGACTTCGACCACATGGCAGCCCTTGTGGAAGCCAGCATCGAGGCGGTTCGCTTCCTCGCCGACGGACCGACGCCCGACTGGGTGGAGGGCGGGATGGAAGGGCTCACCGGGGGCTGACGCGACCAGCCTCCAGCCGTTGAGAACACCTCGTCAGGTGGGGCCCCGGAATCCGATTCCAACCAACCCTACAATGTGAGGTATCTAAGCCTCCGACGACCGACCCGATGTGCGGAGGACGACGATGTCGCCGGAGAGGAAGTACCTGGGGGAGTTCGAGCAGATGGTGGCCGCGGCGGTTCTACGGCTGGGTGACGGGGCGTACGGCGTGTCCATCATCGAGACCATCGAAGAGCGGACGGGAAGATCCGTGAGCAGCGGAGCCCTCTCCGTCACCTTGGACCGCATGGAGAAGAAGGGCCTCCTCCGGTCATCCCTCGGTGACGCGGACGACGGTCGCGGGGGTCGTCCCCGCCGCTACGTCGAGCTCACCGCCGAAGGCCGTGAAGCCGCGTCGGAGGCTCGCGCGGCCATGCTCCGCCTCTGGCAGGGGCTCGGTGGGGCGTACGAGGGATGAAGCCGCGCGCGCTGCCCGCTTTCGTCGTCGCCCTCCTCGAGAGGATCGTGGCCGACCCCATCACGCGGGCGGGCCTCATCGGCGACCTGGAGGAGCGGTACCGTCGGACTGCCCCCGAGGGTCGCATCGAGGCGTCGGCGTGGCTCGCCGGTGAGCTACTCGCCATTGCATACCACTACGGACTCGCGAGGGACATGACGATGGACACGCTGCGCAGGGACCTCTCGTTCGCATTTCGCGGACTCGTCACGCGTCCAGGCTTCTCGGCCCTGGTCATCATCACCCTCGCGCTGGGCATCGGGGCCAACGCCGCCATCTTCTCGGTGGTGAGCACGCTCATGGTGGAGCCCCTTCCGTTCGAGGAGTCGGACCGCCTGGTGATCATCAACCAGGTCGAGCCCAGCGGGTTCACCGCCTCGGTGGCGTTCCCCAACTACCGGGATTGGCGCGAGCGGAACGAGACGTTCGAGCGCTTCTCCCTCTTCCTTCCGAGCTCCCGCCGCTTCACCACGGTGGACGGCTCCCGGGTGGTCGAGGTGGGCTGGGTCATGGGCGGATTCTTCGAGACCCTCGGCCTCGAAGCCGAGGTGGGGCGGTACTTCTCGGAGGCGGAATCGGAGCCCGGCGCGGACCGGCTCGCCGTGATGTCGCATCGCCTCTGGGTGGATGAGTTCGGAGCCGATCCCGCAGTGCTCGGTCGCTCTCTGACCCTCGGCGGCGAGGCGTTCACCATCGTCGGCGTGACGCCGTCGGACTTCGTCTTGTACGAGGAGACGGACGTCTACCTACCTCTTGGCGTGATAGCCGACGGACTTCCCTGGGATGACCGACAGACCAGCGTGGGTCCAGAGATCGTCGCGCGACTGGGGTCCGGCGTCCCGGTGGAGCGGGCCAGAGCCGACCTGGAGGCGGTTGGGACCGCCGTCGAGTCGGAGACCGGAGAAGAGGTGGACACGGCGAACGTCACCGAGTTGAGGGCATGGTTCCTCGGAGAAACGGGCAACCAGTCCCTCATGCTCATGGCCGCCGTTTCACTCTTGCTGCTGGTGGCGTGCGCCAACGTGGCGAACCTCCTCTTCATCTCCAGCGAGCGTCGCCGAGGTGAGATGGCGCTGCGAACCGCCCTGGGAGCCAGCCGCGGACGCATCTACCAGCAACTCCTGACCGAGAGCCTGGTCCTGGCCGTGTCGGGCGGAGCCGCCGGCCTGGGCCTGGCCGTGGTCGGCCTGGATGCCCTGCTGGTCCTGGTGGCGGACGTATTGCCCCCCGGCTTCGCCGACCGCATCGGGGTGGACGCATCCGTCCTCTTCTTCACGGCGGGTTTGTCCCTCGGCACAGCCCTTCTCGCGGGCTTTCTTCCCGCCTTTCGTTCCGCCCGGACGGAGCTGGCGCAGAGGATTCGCTCCGCCGGTCCCGGAGCGGTAGGGAGAGCCCGAGGAAGGCACGTCCTGGTGGCGTCGGAGGTGGCGCTTTCCATGGTCCTCCTGGTCGGCGCGGGGCTCCTCATCTCGACCCTGGCCCGTCTGCAGAACGTGGACAAGGGATTCGACGGCACGGGAGTGCTCACGTTCCGGATCCAGACCCCCGGCGACACCCGCGAGACCTGGGCGGGCTTCCACGAGACCCTCAGGGACGAAGTGGGTGCGCTGCCAGGCGTCACGTCGGTGTCGACCTCCAACCACTTCCCCCTTGCAGGCAATTCGTGGGAGATGCTCTACAAGGACGAGAGGACGCCGCCGGGCGAAGACGGCGAATCGGTCCTGTTGACGATGGTGAGTCCCTCGTTCTTCGACACCTACGACGTCGCCATCACCGAAGGCCGAGGCTTCCTGCCGTCGGACCGGTGGGGGACCGAGCCGGTAGCCATCGTGGATGAGACCCTGGCCGCCACACGCTGGCCCGATGAGTCGGCCATCGGCAAACGCGTCACCTTCGAGCAGCCCCTGGGCCCCGACGGTGAGCGCGCCGACCTCTGGCGAACCGTGGTGGGCGTAGCGGCCCACGTGCGGCACTATGAACTGGCGAGTCCGTCACGCATCGAGGTGTACACGCCCATCGGTCAGTCGGCGGCCTGGGGCTTCACCAGCTACGTGTCGGTCAAGGCGAGCGTGGATCCGTCGTCCCTCGTACCCGGGGTTCGTCGGGTCGTGGCACGACTCGATCCTTCGGCGCCGTTGTACCGCGTCCGGGCCATGGAGGACATCATCGCCGAGGAGTTGGGGCCGCAGAAGGCGATGCGGGAGCTGCTCAGCGCCATGGCCCTCCTCACCCTCCTTCTGGGGTGCGTCGGGATCTACTCGGTGGTGTCCCACGGCACGGCGCTCCGACGAAAGGAGCTCGGCCTGCGCATCGCCCTGGGGGGCGCCCCGTCGGAGATCGTAGCACTCGTGCTTCGAGACTCCATCGTCCCCATCGGCGTGGGTGTGGTCGCGGGTCTCGCCGGGGCCATCGTCCTTGGCCGGGCCCTCCGGAGCGTGCTCTTCGAGGTCGGGCCTACCGACCCGGTGATTCTCGGCTCGGCGGCCGTCATTCTGGTCACGGTGGCAACGGCGTCGGCGTGGCTGCCCGCCAGACAGGCTGCCCATGTCGATCCGCAGAGGGTCCTCCGGGAGGATTGACCGGAGAGGCCCGCGACTCAGTCCGCGCCGTCGATGAGGTCCGGCCGACGCTCCCGGGTCAGACGCTCGGCCTGCTCCCGGCGCCACTCCGCGATCTTGGCGTGGTCGCCCGAACGCAGGACATCGGGCACCGTGTGGCCACGGTATTCGGGAGGCCGTGTGTACGATGGGGCCGAAAGGAGTCCCTCGTCGTAGAAGGAGTCCGTGGCAGCAGCATCGTGGTCGCCCATGGCGCCCGGCAGCAGCCGAACAATGGCGTCGGTGACGGCCAGGGCCGCCACCTCGCCGCCCGAGAGGACGAAGTCTCCCAGCGAGATCTCCTCCGTGGCCAGATGCTCGGCCACGCGCTGGTCCACGTCTTTGTAGTGCCCGCACAGGAGCGTCACCTCCGGAGCGACGCTGAGACGCACCGCGTCCCCGTGCTCGAAGGGCTTGCCCCGGGCCGATAGCAGCACCACCGGACCCTCCGGCTCCAGGTCGTCCAGAGCCTCGAAGAAGGGCTCGGGCTTCATCACCATCCCCGCCCCTCCGCCATAGGGCAGGTCGTCCACCGTCCGGTGACGGTCGTGGGTGTAGTCGCGGAGATCGACGAGATGGTACTCCACCAGGCCGTCCTCCGCGGCCCGCCCTGGAATGGAGAGCGACAGAGGCCCACGGAAGAAGTCCGGGAAGATGGAGACGATGTTGATGCGTACGGTGGCCACGTCACTCGTCTCCCAGGTCGAGGAGTCCATCAGGGGGGTCGATAACCAGGCGTCCGGACGCCACGTCGACCTCGACGATGATCTCGGGGCGATAGGGGACCATCACCACGCCCTTGCTCCCCTGCACCTCCAGGAGGTCGGCGGGCTGCAGCTCGTAGACCTGGGAAACGGACCCGACCTCACGGCCCTCCACCGTCTCGACGCGCATCCCGAGAAGCTGGTGGTAGTAGACCTCCCCCTCGGCCAGCGGTTCGAGGTCCTCGATGGGACGAAAGAGATAGTGACCCGCCAACAGCTCCGCCTGGGATCGGTCCTCGACACCCCCGAAGCGGACCAGGAGTCCACCGCGGAACGGACGTGTGGTTTCGACGCGAAGGGGCGGCAGGTCGGGGTCGGGCTCGTCGTCGTCCGTGCCCCCCAACCACAAGACCACCCCGGAGACGAACACGCTCTCGGGGTGGTCTGTGAGGGGAGAGACGTACATCTCACCCTTGATGCCGTGGGCTTTGTTGAGGTACCCGACGACGAGGTGGCTCGGATGAGCCATGGAGCAGGAGTCCGAGGGTTACTCGGACTTCTCCTCGCCTTCTTCCTCGGCAGCCTCTTCCTCAGGAGCCTCCTCAGCCTCGGCTTCGGGAGCTTCGGCGGCCTCGGCTTCAGGGGCTTCGGCGTCCGCAGCCTCAGCGGTGGCATCGTCGGCGGCAGCCTCTGCGGTCGCCTCGGACTCATCCTCGGCGTCGGCAGCCTCGGCATCGGCGGCAGCCTCGGCCTCCGCGGCGGCCTCGGCGTCGGCGGCAGCCTTTGCCTCTTCCTCGGCCTGCTTGGCGGCCTCGGCGGCCTCGGTTTCCTTCTTCTTCTCGGCAGCCCGGCGAGCAGCGAGCTCCTCGGCGCGCTTGGCCTGACGTTCCTCCGCGTCGACCTCACCCAGGGCGACGGTGTCGTCGCCTCCACGGCGCGCCTTGGAGATGAGTGACTTCACCGTTCCCGACGGGCTCGCGCCCTCACCGAGCCAGTGGTCCACCCGCTCCATGTCGAGCACGAGGCGTGCCGGCTTGGAGAGAGGCTTGTAGTAGCCAAGCGTCTCGACGAAGCGACCGTCGCGAGGCGAGGCGCTGTCGGCGACGACAACCCGGTAGTGGGGCGTTTTCTTCCGGCCCATCCGCCGGAGTCGAATACGTGCAGGCATCTTCTACTTGTCTTCTGTGGGCTTCAGAGTCCGAATCCGCCCCGCGGGCGGCGCCCGTCCCGGCCTGTAACCGGAAAAAGGGCAGACGCAAAGGATAAAAGCATCAGGGGTGGCTGTACAGCGATGGAGGCCCCTTCCCGGATGCTATCCGAACTCGAAGACGGGGTCGGCCTGATCGGGTCCCACCCGGCCAGTCGTGATCTCCGCCTTGAAGTAGTTCTCTCCTTTCACGGGCGAGCCGGCGACGCGGCGGAGGAGGGCCAGCTGACCGATGTGGTTGAGAGCGTCGGCGAAGGGTCCCTGAGCCAGCCGAGTGGGGGGCCGAGCGATGGGGCCGCCCGAGGCCAGATGCGCGTCGACGGTCGCGAGCCCGGCGAAGAAGCGCTCGACCTGTGCCTCCCAGTCGTCGGACCGGGTATTGTGCCAGCGGTGCTCGCCGTCGGCGGCCAAGGCCAGGCTCCAATCGAAGAGGTCACCGATGTGGGCCAGGATCTCCACGGCCGTCCGGGCCCCGTGGCCCACGGACGTGGCCCCGAACCCCTCCGGGGCGCCCCGGAGCACCTTGCCGCCCCGGTAGGCGATGGTGGCCAGCAGATGGCGAAGAGCCGCGCGTTCGTCATCCATGGAGGACGTCGCCCTCGGGTCCGGATCGCGGTCGGTCACGACCATACCTCCGAGAAGAGCCGCATGAAGTTCGCGCCCAGGACCTTCTCGATGACCCGTCGCTCGTGGCCCCTGTCGGCCATGAGGCCGGCGATGGTCTCCATTCGCCTGGGGTCGTTGAGCTGGGGAACGTACGGCACCGTGTCCTCGCGCGGCGCCGCGATGCCGGCCGCCGCCCGGCTGGCCGAGACCGCTTCGAACTGCTCCTGGAAATCGCCGCTCACGTCCAACGGCACGATCCCTTGATCGCTCCCGATACCCACGTGGTCCTCGCCGCAGACGTTCAAGGCGTGCTCGACGTGGACGATGACGTCCTCGGCCGTGGGGGCCCCGGCCGGGTTGAGGAACGGCATGAGGTAGATACCCACGACGCCTCCCCGGTCCGCCAGGAGCCGTAGAGTCGCGTCGTCCTTGCTTCGAGGGTGGTCATAGATGGCGGTGCAGCCAGAGTGGGTGATGGAGACGGGTCCCTCCGCCGTCTCGATGCCGTCGAGAGTCGTGCGCGGGCCGCAGTGGGAGAGATCGAGGAGGATTCCCAAGGCCTCCATGCGGGCCACCGATTCCCGCCCCACCGCGGTCAGCCCTTCGTCCTCCGGCGCAAGACAGCCCGTTCCAAGCCGATTCTGGACGTTGTACGTCGGCTGGATGATGCGTACGCCCTCGGCGTACAGCGTGTCGAGCCGATCGAGATCGTCCTCGAAAGGCACCCCGTCCTGGAGCCCGTACACGAGAGCGAGGGCGCCCGCCTCCTTCGCCGCGACGATGTCCGCCACCGACAGCCCGGGAGCCAGCACGTCGGGACTCGCCTCGAGCTGCGCCGACCATCCGGCGATCCGCCCCAGGGTGGCCTCGAATGCGCCGACGTCTCCCTCACCGCGGCCGTTGACCGTGAGGTTCACCGCGGTGATGCCCGAGCCCCGTACGGCGTCCAGGGCCGCGGAACCGAGGGGGAGACCCTCCTGGGGAATGTTGAACTGGATGGGCCCGGCGAGTGCGTCGATGACGAAGGCGTCGTCGTACGGCGCCCACGGCACGTGAAGAGCCTCGCCTGACGACGAACCGCCGGCGCTACTACCGTCACCCCCACACGCCATGCCCGCGATGGAAGGCGCGATGACCGTGCCGGCGACCCGTCGCAGGAACGTCCTACGATCGAGACTCATCGCTTCGCCCTCATTGCGGGAAAGAGCTGATCCACCACCAGGCTCGACGCCCGAACCCTGAGGGCGTTGGTGTCGGGACCGGTGTCGTCGCCGGGCCCGGTGTTGTACGCGGCGATGACCGCGGTCCGCTCGTCGGGATCGAAGTACATGAAGGAGTAGAACGCGCGCTGCGTGCCGGTGTGCCCCACGACCCGGTCGCCGTGCTTGTCGTGGAGGAAAAACGACAGGCCTATGGAGCCGAGGCCCAGGGGGCCCTCGCCGATGGGCACGACCGGCTCCCACATCTCCTCCAGCGAACCCCGTGACAGGATGGCGTCGGCGTCGATGCCGTCCATGTTCGAGCCGGTGAGGAAGGCGAGATAGCGGACCATGTCGGAGATGGGAGCGTTCAGGCCGCCATTGGCAACCGTGATGCCGGTATTGAAGTCCAGGCCCCCTGGCTCCGGCGTCCCGTTGCGGACGAAGTAGTGGTTGGACCGATGCTCACGCAGATGCCACGGCGTCACGTCGAAGTAGGCACGCCGCATCCCCAGGGGCCGGAAGATGTTCTTGTCGACGTACGCCTCGAAGACATCTCCCGTCACGGCCTCGATGACCCTCCCGAGGAAGATGATCCCCGGGTTCGAGTAGCTGTACCGTGAGCCGGGCTCGAAGTGGATGGTCGTGTAGGGCATCATCGCCACGAGCTGGCTCCACTCCGTCGGCTCGTGCGGATGCCAGGGCTCGCTCCCCGCCCAGGGCCAACTGCTGCCCCGAAAACCCGCCGAGTGGCTCATGAGGTGCCGGATGGTGATGCCCTCCATGGAGCCGAACGGATTGTGGACGCCTCGCAATTCGGGGACGTAATCCACGATTGGATCGTCCAGCGAGAGGAGTCCGCGATCCCGGAGCTGCATGATGGAGATGGCGGTGAACGTCTTGGTGATGGACGCCCAGTGGTAGATCGTGCCTTCGCCCACGGCTTTGCCGCGCTCCCGGTCCGCCAAGCCATGGGTCTCGAGCTCCACGAGCTGGCCATCTCTCACGAGGCCGATGGAGGCCCCGACGATGCCCTCGCGCTCGATGCCCTCGCGCCAATCGGACACGAGTGAGTCCCAGGCTTCAGGGGCGGAAGGGAGCTGCGCGGACGCTCCTGGCGGCGCGAAAAGGGTCGGGGCAAAGAGCGCCGACGCGACGACCGCCGTGGTCAGGGTGGACGAGTCTCGCCAGGGAGTCGGTGGCTGCGAGCCGCGGGTCGATGGTTTCATGCCGACAGTATGGGCCAAGGAATGTGCAACCGAAATCCGTGGGGTCGTCGTATCGTGGGAGGAAGACTCACATCACCCGAGGAGGAACCATGACACCCATCAGGCAGGCGTACCGGAAGCTGGCGCGCGCCTCCATGGGGGTGGCGGTCGCGCTGGCCGCCATCGCGTGCGCGGCAGACGCCCAGTCCGCACTTCCCGAGTCCCACCTCGGTCGCTGGTACTACGCCGGGTCGAGCGGCGGGATCTCAGGGCAAGGCATGGGGGACGAAGCCACGGGGTACATCGTCATCGACGCTGACGGAACCATCACCCACTTCCAGGAGGATGGCACTCTGGTCGGTACGACCGAATACGAAGCCGAGTTGGGCGAGACCATCTTCAGCGTCGAGCCCCACTGGATTCTTCGCGCCGGCCCCATCGAGGAGGCCATGTGGGTCTCCGACGACGGCCAGCAGATGACGTTGAACGAAAACGTCTACGACGGCTTCTCGCGAGGGTACGTCCGGTCGCGCTGACCCCAGCCGGTCGCCCCACCCCGCCTCAGCGCCCGAAGGGCATTCCCGGCATCCCGGGCATTCCGCCTCCGCCCATCATCCCCTTCATCTGCTTCATGAACTTCTGCATCTCCTTGAACTGCTTCAGGAGACGGTTCACCTCGGCCACCGGCCGGCCGCTTCCCTTGGCGATCCTGGCCCGGCGGGAGCCGTTGAGGATGGCCGGGTTCTGGCGCTCCTCGGGGGTCATGGAGAGGATGATGGCTTCCACGTGCTTCATCCTCTTCGGGTCCATGTTCGCCGCCGGGATCTTCATCTTGTTCGCCCCGGGGATGAGCTTCAGGAGCTGATCGAGGGGGCCCATCTTCTGCACCTGCCGCATGGCCACGAGGAAGTCCTCGAGGGTGAACCGCCCCTGCCCCAGGACCTTCTCCTGGAGCTTGGCCTGCTCCTCTTCGTCGATGGCGACCTGGGCCCGCTCCACCAACCCGACCACGTCGCCCATCTGGAGGATCCGGCCAGCGAGTCGTTCCGGATCTGCGGTGTCGAGGTCGTCGATCCCCTCGCCTACGCCCACGAATTTGATGGGCTTGCCGGTGACACCCCGAATGGAGAGGGCCGCCCCGCCTCGGGCATCGCCGTCCATCTTCGTCATGACGATACCGGTGATGCCCAGGGCATCGTCGAAGCCCTGAGCGATGGTCACCGCCTCCTGGCCGGTCATGGCGTCGGCGACCAGCAGGATCTCCGTAGGGACCACCGCCTCCTTGATCCGGCCGAGCTCATCCATGAGAGCCTCGTCGATCTGGAGCCGGCCGGCGGTGTCGACGATGAGGACGGAGTGCTTGGACTCCTCTGCGCGGGCCTTCGCCGCCTTGGCTGCCTCGACGGGGTCCCCACCGAACTCGCCGGCGAAGACTTCGGCCCCGATCTGTTTGCCCAACGTCTGGAGCTGCTCGATGGCCGCTGGGCGTTGGAGGTCACAGGCGGCGAGCATGGGCGTCTTCCCCTCGCGACCGAGACGCCGGGCGAGCTTGGCCGCCGTGGTCGTCTTACCCGCGCCCTGGAGCCCCACCATGAGGACCACGGTCGGCCCGCTGGAAGCCTTCTCGAGCGTGGGGCGCCCCTCGCCGAAGAGGTTGGCCAGCTCGTCGTGGACGATCTTGACGATCTGCTGACCCGGCGAGACGGCCTTGAGGACCTGTTCACCCAGAGCCCGCTCCTGGACGCGGCCCAGGAAGTCGCGCGTGACCTTGAAGTTGACGTCGGCTTCCAGGAGGACGCGCCGAACCTCCCGGAGCCCCTCCTTGATCATGGGCTCGGTGAGAACACCACGTTGACGCAGCTTCTTCAGCGCCGCGTCGAGTTTGTTACCCAGCTCTTCGAACATCTTCGGCTATCTCCCGACCGCCCCTGCACCGTGGCCGCCGATCCCTCGACGGATGTGAGCCTCGAAAGCTAACGAGGCGGCGCAGCCCCTCAAGAAACGGCCGCGTGAAGCCTCCCCGCTCCTCTCCTCGAGTCACCTCGAGAAAGGTCTGGCATCAACTTTGCCACACAAAGTACATTGTACCGGGCGACCGGATCCAAGACGAAGGAGACCAGAGCATGAGCGCCCTCACGGAGTTCCTTTTCCCCGCCCCGGCGGAGCGGCGGTTCGGCGCCATCCTGAGGTGGTGGGAGAAGCGGCGGCTGGCCTTCAACCTCACCATCCTGGGAGGCGGGGCCTTCACGTACGCATACGGGACCATCGTCACCCTGCTACCACCCTTCAGCGAGGGCCTGGACTACCCACCTCTGGAGGGCCCTCTCACCGTGCTCGCCATCGCCAACCTGTTCTACCTCATGGGCCCGACGGCTGAGACCATCATCGGTCGTTTCCTGGGACCCCGGGGACCAGCGGCGGGACCGGCTCTCTACCGTGGAATGCTGACCTTGGGCCTCGGCGCGGCCCTGCTTCCGTCGCTCATCATGACCTTCATCTGGGTCGCACGATTCATCGCCTGGATCCTGGTTTCGTAAATGAACGATCTCACCCGTCTCGATGACAGCGTGCCGGTGCCCGACGCCGACTTCTTCACCGCAGGCACCGAGGGTCGAGCGCGCTCCCTGGTGGACTTCCTCTACCCGACGCCTGCGAAGCGCGACCCCATGTCCATCCTGGGCTGGTGGGAGAAGCGGCGGCTGCCGTACAACCTCATCGTCGGCGGCTCCGGAGCGTTGGCGACACTGGCCTTCTTCGTGTTCGCCGCGATTCCCCCCATGGGCGCCGTCCCGGGAATCCAGATTTTGATTCCCATCGGGGTCTTCGGAGTCATGGCCAACGTCTGCTACACCCTGGGATCGCTGGTGGAGATCCTGACGGTGAAGATCTGGGGCCGTGAGGTCCTCCCCGTGGGTCCGGCGCTCTACCGGATCGGCCTGACGTTCTCGGTGGGACTCGCCCTCCTGCCCGCCCTTCTGATCCTGATCATCTGGGTGGCCAGAATCGTCTTCACCGTCCTGGGGTGACGAGCGGCCCTCACCTTACCGTGAACGCGGTCGACGGTGAACCGTGAACGCCGTCAGGCGGGAGACGTGATCAGCCGACGGGGATGATCTGACTCCGCTTGGTCCCCACGGAGACCCAGCGCACCGGCGCGTTGGTCAACTCCTCGATCCGATCCAGATACGCCCTGGCCTTCGGGGGCAGGTCTTCGAGCTTCCGCACGTCGTGCGTGGGAGCCTTCCAGCCGGGCATCGTCTCGTAGACCGGCTCGACCTTCCCGAGGGCCCATGTGTCCGCCGGGAAATGCTCGGTGACGCTGCCGTCGGGGAGACGATACGCCGTGGCGATCTGCAGCTCGTCGAGTGTATCCAGGACGTCGAGCTTCGTCACGGCGACCCCCGTGAGCCCGTTCACCTGCGAGGCGAGACGGGTGAGGACCGAGTCGAACCAACCACAGCGACGCGGCCGGCCGGTGGTGGCGCCGAACTCCCCACCCAGTTCGCGGACGTGCTCGTCCATCGCCGGCTCGAAGGCACTGGGCAGCGGGCCTTCGCCCACCCGGGTCGTGTAGGCCTTCACCACGCCGATGACGTCGGTGATCTGTGTGGGGCCGATGCCGGTTCCGGTAGCCGCTCCACCGGCGGTGGTGTTGGACGAGGTGACGAAGGGATACGTCCCATGATCCAGGTCCAGGGCCGTACCCTGCGCTCCTTCGAGAAGGACACTGCGACCCTGTCGGAGCGCGGCGCTGATCTCCGGACCCACTTCGGTGGCGAGCTCGAGCAAGCGGTCTCCGAGAGAGAGCGCCTCGTCCATCGCCCGCTCCAGATCCTCGGTGCCCGCACCCAGCTCGGTGAGCCGTCGAACCGTGCGCTCCTGCGCCGCACCGATGCGCTCCATGAGGCGCGCCCGGTTGCCCAGATCCGCAACCCGCACGCCCCGGCGGCCGGCCTTGTCTTCGTAGGCCGGGCCGATCCCTCGACCCGTGGTGCCGATCTTCACCTCCGCGGAGTGCTCCACGGCCTTGTCGAGGAAGCGGTGGTACGGCATGAGGAGCTGGGCCCTGCTGCTCACTCCCACGCGCCCCTCGATGTCGACACCGCGAGCCACGAGGGCATCGTACTCCTCGAAGAACTGCTGGACGTCCAGGACCACGCCGTTGCCGAGGAGACAGCGGCGGCCTTCGTGCAGGATTCCCGACGGGATCTGGTGGAGGACGAACTCGTCGTCACCGACGTGGACGGTGTGTCCCGCGTTCGCCCCGCCCTGGTAGCGTGCGACGATGTCCACGTTCTCGGCGAGTACGTCGACGATCTTGCCTTTGCCCTC
>JAYMFU010080968.1:0-10564 GCA_036784835.1 Phaeophila floridearum
GTGACAGGGTGCTGGGGAACTGGGGAGTGTGGTGCAGGCAGGGCACGGTAAGCTTTGGGGGGGGGGTCAGGCCCTGTGGGTGTGGGTGAGCATCTCAAAGCTCAAAAGAAGCACTCAGGAGTGATGTGCAGCTACACCTCCGTTTGGGTTGTGCCTGCACTAGGCGTGCACATGTCACACACCGTGTTCCAGTGTGACATGAACAGCATGATTGAGTGGCTTGGGGCAGTGCCTCTGGTGTGCTGGGGTGGTGCCTGTGGGGATTGAGGATGGCAGCATGCTGTCCTGTGTATGCTGTAGGGGGATGTATGCTGGAGATGTTGTGTGGTTGATCCTGCACTTTTGAGCGCTGGCCATTGAATTCGACTACCTTGTTTGTAACGATTGAGACGAGTGACACCTTGCGAGCCGCTCCAATGCAGAAAATGCTGAGCGTGTCTTGATGGCTTGCATGGTCAAGGAGTCTCTCTTGCCTCACTTGGTTTCTTGATTGATGAATGGTTGGCACAGGTTTGTCAATGGCACGTTTTGTGGTGTGGATTGTGTCAAGGAGGTGCAACAACTACTACAATTTCAAGACAGAGTGCCTGATGGCCACCAGGGCTCTGTCCATCACTGAACCTATCTCAGAGATCATTGTTTGTTGTCATCGGATTCAGTGATGGCGGGCCTCGCTTGCTGGGTAGCTCTCGTGTGGTGTTGTTCTGCTGGTTGCTGTGTGGCTAGCGTGTTTTCTGGTCCCCGGCCTGACCTGCCTTCCTTTTGGTTGCTGTTTTGGCTGCGATCTTGCTTTCTTTTGCTTCTGTGATTGGATTAACACCCGCGAGTCACGGTCCGCGACGCGACAACGTCGGTTTCCAGGCAAGGCTTAGCGGGTAGCGCATGTGCGCGCTTGTCTCAGATAGTCGGGAGGTCGGGCTGAGGAGACTGCCGACATGCTACTAGCCCATTACATGGCGGGAAACGTCGACTGAAACTCTACAGGTCGCTCTCGTGCACGCTCTTGATATACGATGACTGACATGCACAGCAGCTCCGCGTTGAGCTTGCTCCAGGAACGGTTTGCGGGCATTGACCGCAGGCTCGCTATATTGGAAGGCCCTGAATCATCATCATCGACCGCCCGCCTGCGAGCACTCGCGCACCGATATGTGGCCATTTCGTTGCGGCTGCAACGCCTTGAAAACCGGCGTGACAAAGGCTCTGAAGCGTGCGCCGGTCACCATTGTGCGTGCCGCACGTGTAGCATAGGACGCGTACTATGCGTCTCCACCGTTTTCGTACTGGTGAGCGTTTCTTGCGCTGCACAGGGCAAGCGCCACAGTCTACAGCTGACGACAGCCGCGTTGCTGCTGTGAGAAGTCGCCATTCAGCGATTAACAGAAGACTGCAGGGGTTAGAAAAGACCTTATGTCAGTGTAGCAATGGTGTGTTACTGCATTTCCCAGCCTAAGCTAGCTAAGTCACTCGGGCAGACAGCGGGTACAACAAGTGCTGCGTGGCACAGGTTGATGAGGGTGCACGCTGCCACACGTGCAGGCTCACGCCCTGCTGCAGTGATGTTGTGTTGCGAAACAAGGATCTTTCTGCGTACCGTTGTATACATTCTGAGCACTCACTCGTCAACATTGCTGCGCATACCTGCATGACTACGGGCCATGTGCTCACGTGCGCTCTCGTGTGTTTGTGCCCTGTGTTCGGTTTCTGTCAGCTAGCTGGTTGGTAGTGTCCTTGCTCTGTCTGAGCGGCGCCCCATCCTCTGTAGACTCTTCATCAGGACATGTGCCCTGAAGTGCTGTCAGCTCTGCTGCGGGACACCTGGCTGGAGGCGTACCTGTTGGATTCTTTCCATTGTTTGGCCCACAGGACTGGGGCATGTGATTGGTTTTGCGGATGCAATGAAACTGTTGTATTACCCTTTCCTTTGCTCCTTTCTGACAAACCAACGCATGACCCACCTGCACGATTCTCTCGCTTCTCCTTCCCGTCTTGCCGCAACTGTCTGTTGACCTGCTCTACTTTGTTTATCTGTGTTGCCGCTTGAGTGTGTCAACGATTGGACCCGAATAGGACATCACAAACGATGCACTCAGCCAGTCACAGAACAATACCCAGCAAGCCACAGAACCATACACTGTCCTGCATAACAACTTTGGCAACGACCAAACATGCACTTGCGCGAAACCACACACAGTGTGGAACTTTACTGTCCGCCTCCAGATCAGGCGAATCACACACATGGTTCACAGCCTGGTGTCATGACACGCACTGCTTTGTGGCTCATGTTGTAATCGATACGATTTGAATCACAGGTGACAAATCCGTGTCCTTTTCGACACAATATGCACTTCCGATTCGAACACAGGCGGTCAAAGAGCGGCTTGCTACCATTGGCAACCGCATTGGACTGCTGGAGTCTGGCACAAGCAGAAGTTTGTGCTTCCCACCAAGTCAAGCTGGGCACACCTCTCAAGGTCTTACAGATGGTCTTACAGGTGTGGGGGGTTGGTGCCAGGCCCAGCGAGCTCTACAGCCTGCACTAGCTTGCATCCTGCTGAACTGTGGAGGTTTGGTTCTTGCGCGGCACGTGCTGCATAAACCCATTTAGGTCTACCAATGTGGGTTGGCTGAACTACCGTAACCGTGGTGGCGGTCGTAATGGCATGCAGTAACTCAAACAGGAGCGGTGCTAAGCCGCGACTCCCAGAGGTGCTTCTTGGTGTGGTGTTCGTGCCTCTGTGGCCTAAGCCGGGCAGGTGCCTCTGTTTGCCCTGAGCCGGGCACAGCTGATGTGGGGTACATGCCACCAGCATTGTAGTTGTACTGGCGCGTCAGTGCAGCGTTCGCTTCGGGTGAGTGGTTTCACTGCAATTTCCAACGCCATGCCTAATGTCATGCCTGACTTTCTGAATGCTTCAAGATCTGGGTTCATGGAGACCAATGTTGTGTGCACATCTTTAGCATGTTTGGTCCATGAACGTTGTATTTGTCATTTTGGACCTTCACTGTTCTTTGGCTTTTGTTGGTGATTTTGTCATGATTGCTGCTGGTGTCAGTTTGTTTCTTGGTAAGCAGGAGTGTCACCAATTGGTGGTTTGAAACTCCAGCGCTTGCGTTTTGGTAGACAGCCCTTTGAAGAAGCTTCTGGTGGCCACGAGGGCAGACTCTGACAACAAACACTACTCTGAACTGACCAAGTGGTCAACTGTGTCACCACCAACACATGTGCATCCCTGGATAGTCACGCATGGTGTGCAGTGCTTACCCACTCGGTGGACATATGCCAGCACAGCTGTAGCACTGACTCAAAGGGCGGCGTGTCATGCAGGATTGATCCGCAGCCTTCCCACATGCTGAACATGTAGTGCACGTTTCCTGTGCAGTGCAGGCTTCAGAACCCACGGACGCATGCTGTTCGCCATGCATGGGCAGCACACATTTCATTGACTGTGCATGCCTTCATGCATTCCAAACGATCTGCCTTGTAGCACGTGAGCTTGCTGCAGCTGGTTGGTAGTGTCCTTGCTCTGTCTGAGCGGCGCCCCATCCTCTGTAGACTCTTCATCAGGACATGTGCCCTGAAGTGCGTCCAATAGAGCTGTGCAAGTTCACCTACACCGGCAGCAATGCCAAACTGCGGGGAGTGCGGCTGCTTGCAGGCGAGTGCGACGCTCCTGTCCCAGCAGCTGTTGGTGGCCCACAGCCAAGCGACATGCAGCTGCGACTTCAGTCTGAGCTCACCCGCCGGGGGCTGACCTCAATGCGCTTTGTGCGCGTAGAAGGACCCTACTACGATCAGCCTCTGCACGTGCGTGCGACGATGGTAGGCGCTGCAAGCAAAGACCACATGTGCAAGACGATGGTGATGGAGAACACTCGTGCGCCTGGGCACATTGTGGACTGTTCCAACCCGAAGCTGTCCAAGTACTACATGGTGCTGGTGCAGTACAGTGCTGCGATCAATGCAGAGAAACTCAAGATGGCTGTGCACAAGGTGTGCTCGGAATGGAGAAATGAGTTTATGCCCTTTAGCATCCCCGTTTTCGTGCATGTGGCCTTTTCTGGTGGTGTAAGCGTTTACCATGTGGCATGCCATGCTTCATGCAGTTGCATGAGGGTATGAAAGTTTCAGCCTCAGTAGATGCTGTCGTATGTGCTGGCCAAAGCATTGTTTTTGGTTGTACGGTTTGTGTCCAGAGTGCCGCTGAGCACGAGCGACGCTGCGGGCGTTAGGTAAGCTCTCAAGGTATCTGCAACATTTCATTACATGTCACTGCAGCTTCACGCCAAAGGCTTCGGCATGAGTACTTGATCCTTGAAATGCAAGATGGAAGTTGCGGCTGTCTGTATAGCTGCTTCATCAACACCACGACCAGGGTTTTAATGGGGCAGATAGTGCTCTGTGTGTGCAACTACCTGTTTTGCATCCAGTTCTGCTGCTGCTGCAGTTAGCCAACGAGGTGGAGCCCCTAGCCAAGTCCAAGATCAACATGCGGATGGTGAGTGAAGAAAAGGCCCTAGAGCTCACAGGCTTTGGCCACAACGCTGTTACCCCTGTGTGTAGCTCAACATGTATGCCCATATTCATGTCACATCAGATTGCAGAGCTAGATGACCTCTTCTTTCTGGGAGCTGGTGAGGTGGACTTGAAGGTAGGTCTGTCTAGTGCTCAGTTCTATGCAGGGTTTCGGGATCATCCTGTGTACATTGTGGACTGCACAATGGCGAAAACATGAGTGAGTGTTGGATAATTGTGCTGGGAACGACCCGACCATTGGTGATCTTTCCCAAGGTAGTTGTATTGTTTGACCGAGCCTGAACATATCGTAGTTGCACATTTTGGGTGATTAGTCATAGGTAAACCACTCTGCCCACCAGTAGTGTTGGCAGGCAGGTAAGAACACGGCCAACAGTGACAGAAGGATAGCAAAGCAACGGAGAAGCCACTGCGGCCCCAGGGCCCATGAACAGGAGCAGTCAGCAGCTATCCAGCACCAGGAGAAATCAGGTCAGGAAACGCCCCAGTCCAGCAACCACACATCGCAACCAACCCACCCCCAACGGAGACTCACCGATTGCAGGACAGCGTCGTCCTGATCATCGCGTTGCTTCGGTCTTGGAATGGGAGCGCACATGCCTCACGGATATAGCTCACCGCAGCCCTATGAGCGGCCAAACCTCCTGCAAATTTTAAAACAAGCGCAAATATATAATTTTCAGATCAATTGGATTAAAAGGGATCCGATTCGCGGAAACCGTCGGGTCGGTGTCATGTCACGCTGCAGACCGGTTCCGCAGGACTGGAACCCTTTGAACAAGCCTCAAAAACAGTTTTCGTAGGAACGTTTCTGCTCAGATCTACCTGGAGCTATTTACGTGTACGGCGTCCGTGGCACTTCACAATTGCCACATACATCACGACGTGCTCAACATTTATCGATACTGAACCACAGACCTGTGGTGGACATCAAGTTTGCCCGATGCGCCCTGGACACCGGAACGCGGCTGTCCACAGCATAGTTGTGCGCGCAGCCCTAGCGCAAACAACCACGCGCGGCCACCTACGGAATTGCAAGCCAGCCGGCTGCAGCCCCATTCATCCACTGCCAACTTAACATTCATACAAGCGTCATAGCTGATGCGTCGGACTGACTATCGAGGGCTATCGAGGGAATGCGCGAGGTGCAAGGCGGCAGATTCTTACGCAGGGCACGGCGTGCGCCATGCCATGCCTAAACCGACCCATGCAGGCCTACCGGACGCTTTAGACGTTGCGAACTGCTGATCACATGTCCAAACTTCTGAACCGAAACATCTTGCGACAACGCGTTGGTCACGGTCGAGGCCTTGCATGGGTTTGCCTGTAGGGCCTCGAGGCGCAGCGAGCCTGCGGGATGGGGTGCACATGGCGTCCAAGTCAAATGACAGCGCACTGATTTGTCATCGATGCTGCAGCATTTCCCAGGCCGCAGCGCCGTGTGGGACGGATCGACAACGACTGCATTTGTCTGACGCACGGCATGCCTTGATCGAACACCTCGAGCCTTTACACCCGTCTTCCCAGGGCGAAGACAGCCGCTCGAGGCTCATGCCGTCTTAGTTGCGTTCAGCTGCAGCTGCGCCAGTTCACCGTTCTTAACAGCCAGGCGTATACGCCCAGTTGGCCTTGAGTGGGCCGGTGTCGCGCACGCCGGGGTACCCGCCCGCGCCCCGCTTACCTGTGTGATCGATGCACGTAACAATCTCGCGGCATTGTTTCGCTGGTTGCTAGGACGATTGCAGCCCGCGCACGGCCGCGCGCGGCCAGCTCCCACATTGCACAGCTGAGGTACACTGAGCCAGTTGCGCGCGGAGACGCCCACCGCTGCGCCAGTTCAAGAGAGCGTGCCAGCCGTCCACACCTAATTATATCCGCCAGCAGCAGCGCTGATCGGAAATGGCGCCCGCACGGACTTGCAAACACACATGCTCGGCCCGTGAACAACGCCTCCCGATGCTCAGAAGCACGTTGCTTGCACTGCTCGCAGCCGTATGCCTCTGGAGCACACAGGCCTCGAGGCTACCGCCGGATCCAGGAGAACGGGGCCCGGACCAGATAGATGGAGAATTGCACCGCGCTGATGAAGCAGCCCACCAGCTCCGCAACCTGCAGGATATCACCCATCATGCTGTTCAGGTGCGCGCCCAAGACTTACCCTCTAGCATGAAACAGCCTCTATATGACAATATGCCAGCGTACATAACGCCGTAAGGCGAGGGACCGCCGAGCTGCTGATGTTGGTCGTTCGCTGGTTCATGCCAGGTTGAGGACATGCCGGCATAAGTGGTGCTAGCGCATGTCCGGCACGCAGGCCAGCCCAGCCGACAGCATGTGTTACATGGACAACAATGCACGATTGCTTTGGTGCACAATCTGTTCAACCTGCATGGCATTGAGCCCTCTGCTGAAGCACAGCTACAGTGCTGACCAGATGCCAATGGATTCCAGTGTCTTGTTCCTATTCTCAGTGGGGCAAGTCCACAGCACCACCCTCTTTGTAGCAAGCTCCGTGGAGTTGCCTCTGCTTATCTCTGCTCGGCGCCCTGAGCCTCTGCGCCCCTGTTCCCTTGCGCCTCTGTGCCTCACATCCCCTTGCGCCTCTGTGCCTCACATCCCCGTGCACCTCATGTGTTTCGTGCCCCACAGGCAGCTGAGGAGACTAATCCCATTCACGCAAACAGCAGCGCTGGCCAGGGGTCCAAGCTGCCTCCTGAATGGCCGCCAGGCGCACTGGATGCCAGCCCGCTCCCAAACCTCGATGACCTGGTGCTCGAGCGAGGCCACAGTGTGGACAAGCCTATGCTGCTGATTGGGGTGCTGTCATCAGCGCGCACGATTCGGCGCAGGGACACTGTGGAAGGCACGTGGCTAGAGTTTGTCAAACACACTCCTACACGCAGCGTGTTGGTCAACTTCGTGCTGGCGAGGAATGAGGTGCTGCTCCCCCTATTCACTGGCTCCTGCCTGTACAGGCGCACATGCATGTTTCAATTGGTCTTGTCCCGCAAATTGTAGTTGTTAGGACTACAGTCTTTCCGCTACCATGCCTGTGCCAATCTTTTCACTCATTACCTGAGATGTGAGGTCTGTGTGCCAGCAGCTCGCACTGGACTAGCGTCATTGGGTCTGGTGTGCCAGTCTTTAGGCTGAATCAATTTGCATACGGTTGCTGTGCACATCAGCATATGATGCACAAGGATTATTGGTACACTAGAATGCTACCTTGCATTCTAATGGAAACAGTTGCTGTTACTCCACCAAATGTGCACCAGTGGCACACTAATGGCTGACAACGAGTGATGTGGTTTATGCCGTTCATGGTTACAATTCGCCAATTCAGTAGTGCCCCAAGATATCCCCTAAGCCTGTACAGTTGTCATACCCACTGGGCTGGTTCAAGGTCACATGCTATGCTATGCACTGCCGATTGGCCACAGACACTTCACATCATTTACATCCTCCGCGGAAATATCAAATTTGCTGACCGCCAGCCATGTACTACAATTGCAAACAACTCAGACATGTACTGCAATGTGTAACAATTCTAGGGGGTAACTCGAACTCTCTGTACAATGTGCCTGCTCACAGAATGCGTTCAACCAGTGCATAGTACAATCCTCGCCATGCGGCCATGACAGCAAGCAGGGCTACATCCACCTCCAGCACCGGTGACACTTTTGCCCCCGTTTCGACCTCTATCACCGGTGCGGGGTCCAAAATGCCGTGTGTGACGGCCATGGCGAAGGCTAGCATAACCACGGGCGTGCTAAACAGCCAAGTGAAGCATGCCTGCAACACTCCGGTGTATACCGTCCAGCCGACTCGAAAGCCGCCCTCCGCAGCGACTTTCTCGTAACTAGTATAGTCGCCTCGCAGAGCAGCTGTCGCAACCCAGCACGTGATAACGACTGCTCCGAAAGGTATGACATCGCTCGGCGGAAACACGGAGCTGGACAGTTGCAAGCACGTCATGATCCACACGTCGCCCGCCACCAGCGCGCCGTCTATTTTCCTCCATGCCGCGATCCGTTTGGGCTTTGTTGCGCCGTCTCGCTGTTTCGGTTGGCGCCGTGAGATCTTGTGGGGTTTCGATTTCCTGTCCGTCTTGGGCTGCTGCTGCCGTCCCGTTCGCCTGGAGGATCCTGCAGCTGCGTTCTCCAAGTCAGAACGGTCGACATGTGCGGTGGCGAGGCGTGCATGGCTCAAGCACTCGCTCTGCAGCGAGCACAGCTGCACACTCGTGCTCAGCCTGCAGCTGCACCACCAGGTCATGAGTCGCGCTTACGAACAGCGCAAGGATGGCATTTGCTCGATGCGCGGGGTGGTTTCGCTCTGTCGCAGCAGCGTACCCGTCTTGCCCTCTGTTCCGGTTGTCTTCCTCGCATACACGCAAACGTGTCGTCTCGTCTGCTTCACGCCTCCCACTGCGCGCTGCTGCCGTGGAATCCACGGCATCGTTGCGGTCGATGCCTGCCGATCTACAGTTTGACCGGTGGGTGCAGCAGAAACAGACAAATGTATCCGTGAGCCGGTAGCAAAGCCCCGTGCGGGCATATGCACCGGGTGTCGATTCCGTTTTGTAGGCTGCGACTCTAGCACACGGAACTGGGTACACAACAAACTTCCCTCGTTTCCACGCGTGCGTCTCCACGCGTGTGTCCACATCCGTTACTCCACTGACAGCACGTGCACAGCCGAGAACGCGTTCCTACTTCCGAACACCCGACTGTCCGTGATTCGCAAGCTGGCGAATGCGACGCTTGCATTCGCCAATGTGACGCTGCACATTCGTGAGTCACGGCGATGTTTTCTGCGTTGCGAGTTCGCATCTGGTTCTTCTCTCGTCCGCTTTGACCAAGGCCTTCCGGCTCATCCACCCACACTGGGACACCCGAGCGTGAACCCCTTGCTCCCTGTACCCAAGCCATGAAGCGTCCTAACGCTCCGCTTTCTGCCTATCTCGGTTACATGCTCCTTGCTGCAACAGCTGCACTCCTGGCGTGGTGACACCACGCAGTTGTCACTTTTCGTACCACCACTCGTGACTTGTATGACCACTTGTGGCACGTGCACGAGCATTCTGTCCATCATCCAGATCCAGCTGCAGCTGCATACTGCATACTCACTATGGTACAACTGCCATCCATTGCAGGTGTCAGCTGAGCAGCTCGATTCCGAAGACGTCCTCGTGGTCGATGCGAGTGTTTCCTATTCATCCATCCTGCTCAAAGTCATTGCAGTGTTGCAACGCGCTGTGGAGCTGGAGGCTCGCTGGCTGCTGAAGACAGACGACGATGCCTACATCAATGTGCCTCAAGTACTCCTGGTGTGGCCCCGTATTCCCCGTATCTCCATCCCTGCATGCTTCCCATTAGGCACTGCGTAACCTCACATCGCATAGGCTTGCCGCAATGTGATCAGCATGCTATGACAGTTACAATCAACTCCGCTGGCAAGCCCTGTCCACCTCACAGGCTTAGCAATTCAGCCACTGAGTTTTAGCTCATACCGTGGTCTTTGTGTCCAGTCCTTCGCTTGCACATGCTCAGTAAATGTTTGTGGTTATGCCCACCTGTCGGTTGTCCACTGCAAGCGTTTTGTCGCGGAAAGCAAATGGAAGAGATGGGTTTGATTTGCGCCTAATTCGAAAATTTGTGCACGGATCCCACAGATTTCAGAGTTAGGTGCATGTTGCACCTCTTCTGTGTGGAGCCCAAAGATGTGTCCATGCTTGCTCCTCGCGTGCCCCCGTGTTGCAGCACCTACCAGAACCGAGAAAATGTCTGTATACTTTGCAGCATCTGCAGACGCCGCTTGTTGTGCAAGTGCAGCCGAGAAGGATACATTCGCAGTCCTGAGACTGGCGCTTGTGTGAAGGAGCACACAAGCTATCAGTTGAAGGCTCGTTGGCCATGCACATGTTCTGACTATAATGGTCAAGTTATCAAGCGCAAATGACAGTGTGCACGCGCATGCAGGCCGACAGGGGTGTATGTACGTGTAGTTGTGTGTGCACAAGAGTGT
>JAYMFU010081079.1:0-10552 GCA_036784835.1 Phaeophila floridearum
TCTGTGCGGACCGAAGGAATCATTACAAGTGCACATGTGGTAACAATACGCAACAGAAACCATCTCTTGGCAGGCTACACATCCCAGTGAACCTTGTAGGCTCTCCATGCAGCTCGCTTCTCATGTGTGTGTCAACAACAGGCTGCTTCACCTGCAGGCCTGTCAATTGTGCATATCATTCCTGCCACGGGGCTTGCCTCCCCCCTTCTTCAACTCCTGCACCCTGCTCTGCGCACCGCAAAAGCAACCTATACAACCAATCCAACACAATCATGTCAAGCATAACACCGAGGTGCCGCACCTTGTCATCGTGCAGCCTGACCGCCTGTGCCCTCGTGGAGGTGCTGCGCGGCTCCGCCACCCGAAGACACCGCTCGACCGTGAATGCAAACTCCTCCCCCAGCTTGTCGGCGAGGATGTGCAGCGCCTTGAGGAACTGCACGAATGAGATTCGGCGGCTGCCCTTTCCCTTTACCTTGGCAAACGTCAGGTCCACGTCCGTGCGCGACAGCTGCTTGCACACCAGCCCGCAGTCGCCGCAGTACTTTGCAAAGTGGGGCCCGTCCATGTCAGTCACGGCGGCGGTGTGGATGCCAAAGTTGGCAAAGGTGAGGAACTGCTGCTTCAGTTCGGCCTCTGCACTCGCGCCAAGCCTCGAGCGCAGCTGGTGGCGCTCACCTGCAAGGCAAATGCCTGGTTTCGAGCCGCACCCACACAGATACATCACACACACCATGTATCGGATACACTGTGCTCCTCGCCAGACAGCTGATGCACCCCTGAATAAGCTTGGCCAAGACCTTGTTTGGCCAACCACACAACCACCAGCATTGCACGAGCATACCCTGGCGACTAGCAAACCCTGACTTCCAACAACGCAAGAGGATTTGCACCACAGTACATGCGCAAGCAAGCAATTGCGGTGCACAGCTTGCGGCGAACATTACAACAGCTTGGAAAGGAAAGACACGAGTGGTTCAACTGCGCAGTCTGACCCGCACCGGCAACAACGGAGTTGTAGTAGAGGTTGAAGTCTGCGGGTGCCAGGACGCCGGCCTGCTGGCGGTCAGCCAGCACGAACTGCGAGGACACCCAGCTGTCCTTCTGTGCCACGTTGTCGAGCATTCCAATCTGAGAGAGTGCACGCTGGAAGTCCTGGAGGTCCAGGAAGCCCTTCGAGCCCTCGTCACACCTGCACAGGAAAGCGGCGGTGACAACAATAAAGCGTACTGTCTGTACGAGGCTTGCCCAGCAACTTGACGCACTTGGACAACTGCGGTCCTTTGCACATGGGCGTCCACGAGTACAAAGCAGCGCAAAGTTGTGTTCATGGCATTCGACCAATAACACTCCGGCACACAAGAAAGGACTCCTATCTATGGTGTTCCTAGTGGAATCGCTCCATGGCATGTGCAATTGTCTGCATCACCCAGAGTTTAGTGGACCCTGCCAACGCGACCGCAAGTGCCAACCATATATCCAGCACAAACAGAACAAGCACAAGACAGAGATCGGGCCAACCGAAATCCTGGTATGTACACCTACAAGTCGGGAAAATGCAATTGGAACCAACCAAGTCGGATGCAGCAAGTGCCACCGAAGGTTCATTGAACGCCCGAAAGGTACCAAAGCAGAATATGGAAGACTTTCACACCGTTCAAACAATTGTGCACCCTCTTGGGACGCTTCCTGGTTTGCCGCCTCCCCCGCGACGCCCACGGATGCGGCGCTAAGGTGGCTGTACATGCGCATGATGAGTTCCCCCGCGCTGGTGCCGTCCTCGCTCGCCGCCGTTGGCAGCCCCGCCAGCTCCTCACTCAGCAGCGCCGGGTCCACATCAAGCACGGTCGCAATGTTGCTCTGGTACTGCGACGACGCTGCCAGGTTGGCCATGCCGTCAGCCACCGATCCCTGCCCAATCTGCTTCAGCACCCTGCAGGAGCATGGTCATTGGATGCTGAGCTCAGAAAGCAAGTGTGCAGCTAAGCGCTGCGGTGCTATGATCAGTGCGCAAGTTAACGTGTCCCATAAGGCCAGCATGTCATCAACTCGAATCTGCACAGATACAGACACTCAAACACAAACACGGCCGTGCACTCGACAATGTAAACACACACACGTTCGTGTGTGCCTTCATAAAGTACTTGGATCCATCCACACGTACTCAAGGGAAATCAAATCGTGCAGAACCGTACGTGTTGCATCCCACAATGCAGGTTCACAGCAATCAACAAAAAACCATTCGTGCCAGTGCCATGCGAATGGTGGCGACTGCTTGACAGCAAGAGATACCCCAGACCCCCGAGTGCCTCCATCTCAGTCTGCAGCTACAACAGGAACCACCGCCGGAACAGCAAGCCCAAACAGCTCGAATACCAGCTTGCATTCGCAGAGACATGTCCCCGCACCTGCGCAGAGCACGAGTGAAGTCGCTGTAGTCGCCCTTGTGCAACAGCTTGCCCGCGGGGAGTTCACCCACGCCTGCACTCTGCAGGGCCTCCACGATCTCATCCTGCACCCGGTCAAATCGGCCCTTCACGTTGTCCATGAAGGCCATGTGCAGCAACCAGCCCTTACGGCTGAAGTTGATCAGCAGGGCCGAGGCCTCCGCGAAGCCCGCCTCCACGGCCTCTGCGGTCACAGCACACAGCGCCGCCTTCTTACGGCCTGCAAACAACCAACGCAATCGTCCCACGTCCATCACGCTCTCAAGAAGTACAGGACTGTTCAAAATGCAGCTACCGCTTGCGTGTGTGATATCACACGCCTGAGCACGTCCGCATGTCAGTATCAGTGCAATTATGTTGTTCCACTGATATCCAGAGCGCGTATGTAGTGCTGGTGTGCACACTTGCTTGTTGATGAAGACAACGTGCTCGCGGCTCCTCACCCATGCTCAGCATACCCCAAGACAACCACCTGAAAACTTGTGACATACATTGCCGCAGACCTGCAGCTGGGGAGCTCAGAGAGCTCCTGGAATTGAGCACAGCTATTGACCCCATCCAAGTAAAGCGCAGCAGAACCCAATGCAAAGCCTCACCAAACACGGCATGCTGACACAATGCTGGAAACACCAGAGCAAACACACTACGTACTTTGCCAACCACAGCAATGCCCATCACAACCAGCCAGCACAAAGAGCGTACGAACAGACCTGCAAGGCACATGGCCTGTACCACAGCGTCGCAGAACTCCTGAAAGTGGAGAGCAGTCTGCGAGATGCAGTACACGCGCTCGGCTGCCTGGTACGCCTGCAGCAGCGACACAAACACACCGCCCGCCGCGGGGCTGCCCTCACACAGGTCCACCATGTCCTTCACGCGGTCAAATCGCTCAAGGAAGGCTACAAGGTCGTCGTGGTCCAGCGCATTGTCTGTGAGTGCACGCAACTTGGCAGCATATTGCTGCGGACCCTGCACGCAAAAGAAAAGAGCTCTCCCTGGTGGTCTACGCATTTAAGCACCTATCACCTAGAACTGCTCTTGCAACCACTGACGCAAAGCTCCCCATCCGCGACAAAATCGCCCAACACCAGAGTGAGAACTGTGCCTGGTAGTGTATGCATTCAAGCACTGTCACCCAGCACTGCTGTCGCAGCCGCTGACTCAAAGCTCTCCATCTGCGACAAACTCACCAACGACGAGAGTGAGAGCTCCTACGCTAGTCAGCAGCAGAGGAACTGCCCAACGTGGCTTGTGTGGTACTAGGACCCGCTTGGATATGATGAGCTGGATGCTTGCATGCACATCCCGAACTCAGCTGCCCGATGATTCCCGGTCGCGGTTTGCTTGCATCAGCAGTCACACTCACACAGGCCAACAGCGAAGGCTCCACAAAAACTCAAAGGTGCACTCAGGATCCACACAAAGGCATGCACTAAGGGTGGCTCCACCTGGCATAATGGCTCACGGTACAAATCTAGCCCTGGCAGGGACCATCAAACACGGTCACAGCGAGCTCAAAAATTTTGCATTTGAGACATGCAATTGACCAAACTGCACAGCACGTTCCCCATTTTGCTATCGACGCTCTTGCCTTGAGTAGTGAGCCGTAGCACGTCTCAAACACAGCTTAGGAACCGCAGGCAGATCAGCCGTGGTCTGTATGTCCGCACCCCCACCGCTCGCTCTCGCACCCAGCAGGCTACACCCTCCAACAATACCATCAAACCACAGGTGGCACACCATGGACCACGCTGTGTCATCGTTCTGCGCCCTGACCGCCGCGCCTGCATCCTGCGGCTGCACCGCGCACTCTGATCCACCGAACTGTGTCATGCCCGCCTGCACGGGCGTACGGCCACCCGCCACCGCCGCTGCCGCCTCCGCTACACTCTGCAGGTGGCTGCCGTTGGGGTAGATGTCCTGGAAACCAGGTTGTTGCGGGGGTACATTCAAAGGCATGTTTTCCGAGTGCGCATAGTACGGCTGTCCTCCGTCCTGGAGCACACCGCCGCCCTGTCAACACGACATCAACACACGCCAATAACTACCACGGCACCACCCTGCCACCACAACAGACGCTAGGGGCATCCAGCATAAGCCCCATGCTGTCCTGAGTTCGGTTTTGCTGCTGTGAATACAAGCACATAGTTCACGACCAGATGCCTGCTGGTCATCAGTCATATGTGTGCATTCGCAGCAGTCAACACCAAGCTTGTCATCTGCTTGGTGTTGCACCCCAAGAAACAGTGCAACATGAGATTTCAGTTTTGCCAACCACGAGAATGCCTCAGCAGTGTGCCCTCTGCATGCATGCAAGGAATGCAATGTGGGTCCCTAGTCCGCCAGTGTGTCTACGAACACAGCACTGAAACTCGAAACGCAACAATTGTGCGAAGACACAAAGCGACGGCGGCGAATGAAGTTGACTGCAGGGTGACTGACCCTGTCTTTGCCAGGAACCAGCACTGACAAACAACCGTTTATGGGCAGAAGATGCAGCACTTATTCCTCTTTACATGTCCTCAGCAATGGCCCTGCGCTGCACAACCCCCTAGTGGGGCCGATCCGAATTTGTTGGGGATCCATGGGCCCATTGTGCATACATATGCATGGACGCTTGCACGCATGCGTCACGGAGCCGGAGAAATGTTGTACTCGACTATTAGGGGATAAAGCAGGGGGTTTCAGCGTCTCACCGGAATGGCTCGCGCTTGGTCCTTTTTGTCAACAGGTGCTGACTGCAACGGCGCTGTCTTAGCTGTGCAGTGCTGGAAGGAGGCGCGCGACGTCGGGTCCGGGCTGGTGGACGTGCTGCGCATCGTCGTGCTCGTCATGCCCGACACGCTCGGCTGTGTGAACCGGTCGGAGCCGGCCATGTGCGAGCGCTCGCTCCAGATCGCCAGACCATCCTTGTCCTCAACACCATGGCCCTACACATTGGCATACCGCTCACGTGTGGTCATACATCAAGTGATGTTCAAATCCTAGTACTCTGGATACAGGTCGTTGGTTTGAGGCTCAATAAACTAGCTGGACAGCACCAGCGACAGGACCTCCCAGAGCACTCGATTACTGAAAGCTGGGGGCACCACTGGGAACAGCTGCAGGACCTGCTCTCTGTTCCCTGGGAGGCGCTCCGATGCAGCCCCGAGACGTGCTCTGATAAATCCATTGTGCATGCTCTGTTCATGAAGCAGGCTGGTTTTCCAGCAATGCACGTCTGCTTGTGCAGGGCTATCGACTCCATACTCAATTTGCATTCGAAAGAAGCGCAGTGCATCCAGCCACAAGCACCCTATCCCTTCAACATAAAAAGAGATCGCGCATAAGCGATCCACATTGAAGTACTGCACAAGGCCGACCGCAGTACATTAGCATGCAATGGACATGCAAATCCAAGCCATGAGGCCACATGACTGATGGCGGACCCTGCTTTCAGCCTTTTTCAGGACTCCGGCAATGTTTTGCACAGGGCAATTCACCCGCTGGCAAACGGCCGGGCGTTTCATGCTGTCTGCAGGCAAGCCACCATCAAACATGGCGCCGCCGCACCTGCGCCAACCGTCGGAGGTTATCCTGGAACAAGCTGACATAAATGGCAGCTGGCTTGCGGTCGAAAAGGGCACAAAAGTCATCCGTCGTCATTCCAAGCAGCACCTGCAGGGCACCCCGCCGCTGAGAATCAGCAAACTCATGTAGCAGTCTTTCGGCCCAAGCATCTGTGCCCATTTGAGCACACAAGTCTTGTTCTGACGCACAAACCAGCAAGCAGGATGTCTGGGTATTCGAGTTCATGTGCATCATTACCTTTCATCAAGACCCAGACAACTGCTCAAACAATTGTGCACGGTACACGGCATATGCCATGCCATGCCATTGTTTATGCGTGTGCGTGTGCGTGTACGTGTGTGCGCGCGTGCGCATGTGCGCGCACTCTCTTTCACGTGAACTGAAGGCCGACATTGCCCATGACTGTCGTGACAGTCATCGGCAATCGATGGATTTGCGGAGCTTGCATGCTCGGACAGGCACGTGTCGATCAGGCAAGCGAGCACGGGGCTCGCCTTTCCAGAGATGGGCTTGAGCGCAGTGCGGCAGTTCTTCGGAAGGTTGATGCTCTTTGCCCATGCTTTGACATCCTGGGGAGTCCACTGCTCCACCGGGCTCTGCATGGGAAATCAATGCAAACGTGAGTCACATGCTGCCACTCTCAAGCGGATTGAATGGCTGCCTGCTGCGGACAAGTTTCGTTGGACCAAGCATGCATGTGTCGTGTGTGTGCAGGCACCCCCTGCTGTTGTCCAACTTGTACTGGCGATTACGCACAGTGCTGTGCCACAAGTGAGAGCAATTGTACAGGTCAAGATGATACACAGCACAAAACAAACGACACTGTCGCGAGACGTCCATGGATGGGTGGCGGGGGTGGGTGGGTATTAGCAAAAGGAACCATGGGGCCATGGGGACAATCATGGGAGCGGACCAACTGCTTGCAGCTGATGCGTTCACAAGCCAACGCAATGCAAATCAAGTCCACCGGGCAGGGTTGTAGACATGTGATGCATGCCGTGCTTCAATGCTCCTCGTTAACATTTTGGTTGCAGCAGGACAAACACCAGGCACCACTTGACAAATGACAGATGATTGGACACATCGGATGCAGGCTTGGCAACCTGCACGTCTTGCTCTGGGCATGGCATTTCGTGGTGCAGTGGCCGTTGTCTGTGAAGTCGTTCCCAGGCAGGCATGACGTGATGCGTTTTCCCCAACCGATCACACGCAAACCCGAACTCTGTCGGTTGCGGCGCACGGGCTATCCCCTCTACGCATCCCGACCGCAGCACGTCGCCTGACCGCGAGGGCTCCCACAGCGTCATAGCACAGCGAACGTGAGCCAATTGAACAATCATTGCGAACTGTTCAGCCGGTTTCGCGGCTTGCTGCCCTGGCTTCGGCGCCACACGCGCGCCACAACTGCTACAAAGCTGCCAGGGCGAGCCGCAACGGTTTGCGGTCGCATCCCTGGGTCCCTTCGCGCCAACGAAGCGGCGTCACACTGCGCTCGCCACTACCAAGTGGGGTGAACGGGGGAAAACGGGCTGACGGCAGCGGATTGAGCGATTGCGTACCATGGGCACCACCACCTTCTTCCTCCACAGCCCCATGCTGCCCTTTGTTTAAGCACCTGGATTCGAAACGAAACGTTTAGCGGGAGGTTACGCGGCGAGTGCCCGGCCCTGCCGCGCTCGCGAACGACCGCTCGGCGCCGCGCCACGGCGAGTTTGTACCCCGGCTACTGCCAGCGCTGCCGCGAGTCACTTTTGTTCCAGTGACGGTGACGGGGGGAAGGTTGAGTGACGACGCGGCCGCAAGCGGTTAAACGGCGAACTGCCACAGCCCCACGCGCTCGATGCACCAGCGGCCCGACGAGGACCTGTGCACGCATGTCACCGCGCCGCCGCGGGCCGGGACACACACGGGCAGCAGAGCCCAGTACGGAGACAGACCGTACGGAAGACGAACCGTCGGGGCGCGGAACCGCGAAGAATCCACGCCCACGCAACACGACCCCCCGACAGCTGCTGCCAGCGCACCGTGTCACGGAGGTCTTCTGTGAGGCGTAACCGGCGAGGCGGGAAGAGCGGGTAGAGCGGTGCGTGGATGTTGCTCGTGTCTCTCAAAGCGGGACGCGTGGGCGCGAGGCGTTTCGCGAACGGATTGATCACGACTCGAAACGCGGCACCTTCGCCCCGAGACCAACGCGCCGCGGATGAGAGAATCTGCGCTTCAGGGCCCTGCTGGGCAATTGTTATAATATCTGCCGGTGCGGCTGTTGTGGCCGGCCGGCCGCGGCGCTATTTCTGGCTGCATGCTGCGAGCACTACGGTTGGTTCGGGAGGGGAGCGCCACGAGATGACGCGATACATGCAAAACTCAACGTCCGAATCCGCATGCATCTTGACGCGTCAATTTGTCGCGGGCACGACGCAGGAGACCGAGCGGCGTCAGCAGGCTGACACCGCGTTGTGCACGCACGCTTGAGCCAATCAGTCAGGCCATTTCGGACACTTAGCGGTTTCCCCAACACTCGTGCCGTGCGAAATATACCTCCATAAAGTGTGTCAGTGGTCACATCAGGTGAGTGTTGTGTGCGCGCCTTGGCAGACGTGCGCACGTTTCCTTGACCGCGACGCGTCGCCGCGACGCCGCGGCCGCGGTTGCGTGTGCTCGTCCGAGGTGAAGTAGTTAGCTGCGTGCGTGCAGGCCCGCAACGCCGCTCGCAGGAACTTCACACAACATGCACTTCCGGATCGATCGAATGCCTGGGTCTGCCTTGCGCGCCGTTCCGCCGTTGTTGCTGGGCATTCCATGCAGCAGCCCTTGAGTTCACGTGTCAAGAGTTGGAAGCGAGCTTCGAGGGTGAAATAGGGCATGGAAGGCATCTCGCGTTGGCTTCGTCTCCTCACCCTGGCGCTCTACAAACATTGCGTCGAATCTGACCTCGCTTGCTGAACCCTCATGAGCCTCATGGCCACAAACCTCGCGAGCAAGCGAGGTAGATACGAGCGTTCTCATGCACAACCAATGTACTCCCCCCTTGTGGATGCAGAGCGATGTCAGAGCAGCACTCCTCGTGTTTTGGTGATTTGCCGGTAAACACTGTGGTCAAGGGCTGACAGGTTTCAGGGGGGTGTTATTTGTGGGCATATTCATGATGCTGAATTGTCATAGCTGTACTCAAGCATCATAAGTATCGCAGGGAGTAAGAGCGAGGTGTCAAGGGCGGGCTCGATAACTCAGCCCACAATCACTCGTTTTCATCATAACTCAGCCAGTTGACGCGTGCGCAGAACGTACACATTGCCGCCGGCGTCAAAACGAGAGCAGGGTCTCACCAAAAGTCGGGCACTTGCTCTGTGAGCAAAGAGGATTGAGTTGTCGAGTCTTGACTGTATGTAGCTGTAGGAGGCATGGCCAAAATATTGCACATGTGGGGGTGAGATTTCGTTCCATTTGAATGGTGTGGTCGAGTTCCCTTCTCGTTGATCAGGGCACTTGGTATGATGATTTCCATGCTGTCATAGCGACAACAAAACGTAGACATCGTGTATTTTCTGGTTTTTCTGTTGCTGCACACGCTTTATTCCATGTCTCAATTTCTTGGCTGTGTTGGTTACGTGGCCAACCTTTCATCAATGTTGGTTGCAAGTGCATTCCTATCACTACCATCAACGTTATCAAGGAAATGCACGCACCCCTTTCCCTAGTGTTGTCCTGGTTGGGTAATGGTTCATTGCTGGCTTGTTCATGTTGTATGCTTTCTGCTATCAGGTCAACCCCAATGCGTGTACAAGCTAGTCATCTTTAGGTGGCTGCCTTCATGTTACACTCTTGCCCTGCTTGGGACCATCTTGCGCACACCCTCGTAGGTGTACCTGGTTGTTGGCACTACTATTACCAACCTCATCTTGCACCTTCTAACCACTTGTCAACCAGCACGACTGCGCTCAATCTGTATTATGCCAACGAGACACACCAGCCATTAGTTCTCACATGGCATCGGACCTCAAGCACCCAACACAACCCCGCTGGCTGTTTCTGGTGGACAGGCCGCAACGGGACCACTAGCACATCCGGTGTTGTTATTGCCCGTCCCGCTTATGTTGAGCTAGCCCACTTGAGCAGTGGCTGCAACACACTTGCTCCGCGGGTTTAACGTTGCCATGAGGTGTGCGCACTTTGGTTATGCGAGCATTGGCAGGGTGTCCTCGTCAGGGTGCCTTGTGTGGCAAGTCCTCACTGTCGATTGAAATCTGTTGCCTGCTTCGTGCCGCACAGGGCCCTGTGCGGCACGAACCCCTACAGGGGTTCAAAGTTTATAGTCCATCCTGGATCTGGTTCCCGAAGAACATTTTGCGATGGCAGTTTTCAAGTGGGAACACCATATGGCTGTCAATAACGTGATGATAGCTGTGAAAACCTGCACAATGGTTAGTATACTCGACTTAAAAGTGCCGCTGTCAATGTTATACTAAGAACCCAGCTGAATCTAGATTGTGCAAGATCGCATCGTCAGTGTGCATGGTCCGTGTAGCAGCCTCGAC
>JAYMFU010081190.1:0-10551 GCA_036784835.1 Phaeophila floridearum
GCGCGCGCACACACACACACACACACACACAAACACACACACACACACACACACACACACACACAGAGGTCTATACATGCACAGAGCATTTCTGAGTGGAGAACCAGCTGTGCTCGAGACAACGCGGCGCAGACGACGTTGCCTCTCTGGTGAAGACGCTGTGCTGCCAGCAGTTCCTGGTGGCAGTGAGGCGCAAGTGTGGCTCCTAGCACCACATGCGGAACGGCCCAAAGCCTCGCCTGTGATGCGCTTTTGGGTTGAGAGGGATGCGAGCGGCAGGGGGTCACCCAACAATCAATTCTGGATTTGATTGCCTCGTAACATGTGTGCGTCGAAACGTGGTTGGCAATTGAGAGCGCTGATTGGCTGTGCAGATACAGCACAGATGCATCTTATCCGTGTTGCCAGAGCGTTGCTGAAACGCCCTGACAGGGACCTCGGACCTTGTTGTGGGCCAATGGTGTAGGAATGTGCTGGTGGCAGATGTTGGGTAGGGAACCAGGCTGAGCAGGGGCGCCTGCTGCAGTCTGTTTGAGTGTCTTTTTCGTTGCACAGCTTGTTCTTTGAATTAAGTCTGTTCCGGCCACATGAAGGCGGGTGGAGACGATGGTTGGGATGCTGCTGGCTGCCACGCCGATCACATAACACAGAGTTGTTGCACAGCTGCACTGGCAGACAAGTGTGCTTGGGTGCAGAGGACGGAGAGCTGCACATTTCCCTCCAGAAGGCCACACAGGTGTGCTGGCGCCACGGTCTCGCTGCTGCTGAGCCCGGCTTCTACCGGGCCTCCAAGCTGCCGTGAATCAACGTCGGAGTTGCTGTTGACTGCAGCACACCCTGCATGCACGTCCATAGTCATGCCAGGCGACACAAGGCTGTAACACAACAGCCAAGGAAACCGCGTGATTGATTCCGTGAGCCTGGATCGGTTGTGTACCAATGAGCGACCCTTGATGGTGTCGCATGCGGCGTTCACTGTTTGAGGCACAGGAAATCGTGTGTGAACAACTGTGTCGTGTGTGACACTGTACGCCTCTGAATCGAGTCCCCCCAATCATGACGGTTGCCTTCTTGTGTGCAGGCAATGCTGTCCGCGATAGCTTTGCTGCCTGCACCACTGGCTTCCCAAGCTGTCTGCATACACAGCCGTGATATGTGACAGGGCTTCATCAAGACCACTGTTCAAAACGGGCACAGTGGTGTTGGTGTGGGCACGATGGACGTTGCCTCTGCTAGGTCTAGGTGCTTGGTTCTGGTCATCTGTGGTCAGCTGTGCTGTGCTTGTGAATTTGGTGTGGATTTCGGTGTGGCTTTGGCCACACCTGAGTGCAAACTGTAGCGCCCCCCGTAGTTCGTGCCAGGGCAGGCAAGGAAGTAAGCTGTCTTTGGGCTGCATAGTGTGTTGCATAAAGCAATTATACCTGTTGGAGAGAACAGGGCGCAAACTCTCTGTTTCCCGACCACGTCCCGGGTGTAAGTTATTGTGAAGTAAGGAACCTTGTCCCGACGGTATCCGGCTACATGCATGTGGGGTGTGGATGAGGCGCTTGATCAGAGGTTGCATGTGGTCATGCAGGGTGAAAACTGGAAAGGGGCGATCAAGGGGCACGAGCTTAACCAACTCACGGCCGAGGACGAGCAGAGACGATTGCTGCTGGAGCGCTTCCAGCTGGAGGTGTGTGTCTCGGTTGGCTGTTTGTCGGTTTGGCTTGTGCGTGTCCACCTGTCGCCGTTGTAGCTGCCAAACCTGCACCCACGTTGTGAGTGTTGGCGCACTGGCGTCGCTGGCATGCTTGCCTGGCATGCAGTGTGCTTGCGGCGAGACTGACAGCAGTTGAGGGTGTCCTTGCAGCACCCGGGCATGGATTTTTCTGGCGCAGAGATGAAGGGCCATGTGCCCGACCCCTCAACGTTCATGGGTGGGTTTGCAAAACAGAGGTAATACCTGATGCGCTGGGTGCATGCTATCCTCCGCCGGCTCTGGCGTATGGAGCTCAGTAAACAGTGATGAGTACATGCTTGTGTTGGTCGTGAGCTGCCTGCCCAACATGAGTGCCAGCATTAGGCAGTCCTAGATTCAAGTGTGGATGAAGGGCAGTCACTATTCTCAGCCGCCGGTCATCCCCCCAAGAACATAGGGTTGTGGACATGGAGCCAGTGCTCATGATGTGGTCATGAACATTTATGTACTGCTGATCAAAATGGTCAAGATTTGTATTTGGTAGTAGTTATAGGTCCTGGCATGGGCCCGGGTTGTAAGGAACTGGTGCTGCCTTGCCCTTTGCTGTCTGTGTAAAGTGTAAGGAACTGGTTTGGGGTTGACGTAGCTATCACCAAAGCCTTGTGCAATGCATGTGAACTGGTAGCATACTGGAGTTAATTCCTCAACAAGTGCAACTGTAGTGCTTGAAACACCACTCGCGTGCACGTATCTTGAGTTCCATGTGCGTACTGATCGCTGTTTCACTATTACCTGTACAAACATGTCAACAACCACTCACAAATTTCAACAGCAGAGTTAGGGATCTGGGTGCTTGTGTGTTTGTACTTCCTGGGTTTGTGCCATCTAGCATCCCCTTCACGTGTCTGCTTACGTGGCCCAAAACCTGCAATCCTGCGTGGCCATGCACATGTGGCAATGAATGCATGCTGTCACATCTTCATTGGTGTTACTGCTTTACAAGGCATGCCATAAGATGCAGTCTACTAAGCAGCACACTCGGACACCGTTCATCCCATGGTGGAACATTTTTTTTGCATGTCACCTGTGACTACTTCCTGGGCGAGTGCACCGCAAACAGTCCGTCCCAAAATGCCCACCTGGAGCTCAACTAATGTCATAGGGATTGAGACTGTACGAATGTGCACGGCCAAACTGTGGAATTGACGACGAAGCTACTGCAGCCTGCCCTGCACACGCAAAACATGCACCCTGGTTTTCCAGATCAGGCCTGAATGATCTGGATTTGACTCAGGTGCAGGACGCGAAGGGGATCATCCCTCGCTCCATTCACCATCACCTGGCCTTGATTTGTCTTCTGTGCAGGCATCCAGCTTGACACTGACTTCAACAATGGCAGTTGCTGCGCTGAACTGATCGGGTCTATCGTGCAAGGATTGGAAAATAGCAGACAAATTGCGCCGCACGTACCCTTCAAACCTGGTGTCCCCATTAACGCTGACCTTGACAGGCTCATCTAAATTCAACAAGGCGTCACTTAAGCGGACGAAGATTGAAGAGACCCCGTCACCTTGTGTCGTGAGCGAGACACTCTGGCCATTGACCTCTGCACGAATGATGTAGCCCGGTTGGGCTTGCGCGGCGGGTACAGCCAACCAGTAAAACCGCTGGTGTGTGCGAGCGGCCTGCCGCCACGTGAGCTTCATAGGCCAAGGGTTGCGCCGGCGGGCAGACATCCATGGCAGCGCCTCACAATCTCTGCCGCCCATCCAGTGGCCGACATCTTCATAGACTGTTGTCTTGTGTTCATACCCGTCACCATCCCGTGCTGCGAGCTCGTCTAGCTTGGTGCCCCAGTCCGCCGCGACCTTGTTCCGGTTGTAGGCATCGTCCTTCCCTCCCACAAAAATCATGAAGGGCAAGCAACGCAGGCCAAGGGGAGAGGCGTCGTTCGGGTGGCCGGCCATCATGGCGGCAGCTGCGAATCTGTCCGCCATTCGTGGTGCAAGCTGATACACGCCGTCGCCGCCTGCAGAGTACCCCAAGAGGTAAACGCGGTCGGGGGAGACACCGCGCAGGAGCACGAAGTTGAAGATGAGGCGGTCAAAGAGGTCATCAATGTGAGGGAGGTGCCACAGGTCCCAGGTGTCAGTTGGTGCGCGGGGGGCCACCATGACCCCTTCGTCTGGCTCATACAACTGAATCTGGTTGCGCCATTGGCTGTCATTGAGGGCGAGTGGGGCAGCCCCGCCCCCGTGCATCGAGATCCACAGCGACCGCTCCCCATCCGGGGCTTGCCCGAAGGCCCGCTCGAGGTACTGCATTTCCAGGCCTGCTGCCCGTACAAATCTGCCCTCCAGCTCTTCTTTGCGTTCTCTGCCGGATTCTGTCTGGATAGCTTCCCAGAACAGCGTCGTCGCCTCTTCAGCGCCTGCCGCTGACAGCTCACCCTCCTGCCCGCCGCTCTGCGGCTCCTCCCCCCGGCGCTTCAGCCAATTCTGCACCCTGTCGGCAATCGAAGTAGTGCTGGCCATGCTCTGCTACGGCTGGCACCGCAGCGTCCAGTACGCTGGACTCGGCGTCTGCTCTTGGCGCCTGCGCGTTGACTGCTTGTCTGAGTACGCGTCTGAGCGCCCGTGTGATCCTGGGCTCTCAGTCCGTCACCTTGAGTACGCGTGTGGTCCTGGGTGCGGTCATCCCTGCGTACTCGACTCTGGGACGCCGGCTCTACGCGGCTCGAACGACGCCGCGCTCTACGCGGCGGGGCTCGACCGACGCGGCCGCGTACCAGCAGCATCCCATGGGTGGGCGCGAAAAGGATAACAGTGTGGCCGGATTTACTCACCTTGCAGGTGCAGCGGCCGCTACGCGTACCTACGTCGTCTCTTCACGGGGGGTCCCAGCTGGTGTTCGGAGTTTTTGTGACTGCTTTTCCTGCAGCAAAAAATCAGCGAAAATAACGGTTGTGTAGAGCAGACATGCATGAGCGAGCCGTGATTCAGGAGCACCGTAGCTGCCCACGAGCTGCATTCAGGGTCGGTCGTGAGCAGCTGGCTTGAGGAGCAGTGTTTTCTGCCCTCAGGCTGCACGCTCACTGAGCGCCAGGAGTTCCCCCGGGGCGGACAAGGCTTTGGAGTGTTGTCCTTGTTGACTCATTGGATCGATGGCACCCATGATGCACGTGTGTGCATCTTCGTGTGTCTTGGTTGCAATACTGGCCGTATTGCAGGAGGAAGTCACAAGCTAAGGAGCTTCTGAGCAGGTGTGTTCGCTAACTTGTTTTAGCTACTAGCTAGAAACCAGCACTGCAGTGATGACATGGCCTCCGATACGCACTACACGGACATGCTCGCATCAACCTTCCAGCACTGTAGGAACTTGCTGGCTACCAGCAGCCAATTGTCATGCGTGTAGCACGCTTGGGCCAACACCATAAACTGGAGATGCCAAACGGACTGGTCTACTACGGTTGCAGTGTTAACATGCAGAATTTGGCACGCACTGGTGTCCCTCCAATCAGGCTCGAGTGTTCACTTTGCACATGCGGCCAGCTTGGCTTCCAACAAGTATGTCATGCCACAATAACAAGTTCGCTATACATTCAGGTTGTTCCATGCACGCCTCCAACGTATGCGACCGTGTGGCTCGGCACTGCAAGCCACTGTTGTGCAAGTGCAGGTAGCTTCTCCCCCCTCGATCCACCCCCTTGGGTCCTTTCCCTTGCCCGAGGCAGTATGCTCACATGCGTGGATGCGTTGTGGTGACCTGCTAGGCATTGGCTTCTGAGCCTCAACCAGCATGGGGGCCCAAGTTCTCTCAACAGCCAACTCAGACAAGGGCCACAGGCTGAGGGGCACACGCATAGCATAGTGCATCACACATGCATGGGCGTTCTGGGCACGCTGCAGTACGCCATGCAACAACTTTTGTTCAGCTGTTCCTCAAGCAACAGCTACCGTCCTTGAATACGTTGTGATGTAGGGATTGTGCGAACGTTCTTGTTGTTATTACGCCACCGGGCTCTGATGTGGAAGAACTGAACCTGATAATGATGACAATTTGCCAGCTATCGGATCGTTTTTGATCATGATGGACCCACATGTGGCCCCACACGAGGTACTCAAGTATGCAAGAGATAATGAATGTATCAAGAGATTCTGAGCTCAGTTTCAGCTGGAACTTCGTTATACTTCCTTGGAAGATAATGGCTCTTGGAACGGTCATTGCTTCGCACCCGCTCCCATGAAGTTCCTCGTGAGCTTCACGGTCGAATCCCATGGGAGCTCATGCGGCTCATGGGGCCGCGGGGCTCACCCAACGAAACCGTTCGTCCTCGTCATCGCATGCATTCGCATGCATTCAAACCATCCATGTTACTGAACCCTATGCAACCCTTCGCTGTGTTTCAACACCTGTGTTGGGCGGGATCCAAACTGTGAGTGGGTCCATGGTTACGTCGTCGCGCCGTAATTGCTAGTAGCGCATGGACAACCCGAGCTGGCGTGACAAGACGTCGTTTTCAAAACGGACATCGCAGCAACCCATGCAGCGCCGCGGCAGCCCTGCTAGTCGTGGACAGGTCTTAGGCTCCTGCGCTTGAGCCAGTCCTCCGCGAACGCGGCACAGGCAGTCAGGCACCCGCGAGAGTCCAGGGGACGGTAGGAACGATGCGCGCTCCGCTGCTCCTGCTTTCCGCGCTGCCCGCGATTGACCCGCGCTTCGCGAGGAACATCACGGTGTACCACGTGAACGAGCACAAGTTCGGCGCCATTCCCTTCAACATGGACACGGGCGACGCGACGGGTGACATGCTGTTTGACATGGTCGCGCCCATGCTTGCGCCGCTGAAGTGCCGGCCGGGCAACGAGGGCCACATCCACTTCCCCAACCCATGCATAAACCCTGAGGCCACCGGCGAGGACTTGATGGTGAACAAGCTCACTCTGGAGGTGGACGCTCGGTTTTCGGAGTATGCTGCCTGTAACGTCTGTGTGGACGGGCACGACTGGTTCGGGGACACTTGTGCGACGGGAAAGTACTCCTGCTCCTGCTTTCGTGGGATCAAGAAGGGGCACAGGCACATGGTGCCCTGCAATGGCACAGTGGGTAAAATGAGCCTAGCCAACTTTTGGGGTGCGGCAGGATGTCAGCCCACCCGCAGCATTCCAGATCCGACCGAAGCTGAGTGCTTCGGCCACAATGTACTCTCCAAGATTAATCGTCATCACCCGGGCACGTGGTATTCCACGCTTGCGGAGGGCCACTGTGGGCCGTATCGCGCAGGTAGAAGAGAGTGGGGTTCATGTACCTGGAGGGTCGTGTCTGTTGACAAGATCGTGAAGCGTTCGTGTCACAAACGAGTGTTTGGAGAGGCAGTGGCTGCGCACGCACCCGACTGTTTCCAGAGCTGTGGAGACCAACGGACCAACACGTCCTCTATCTGCTGGACCGAATGCTTCTTCACAGCAGCTCTCGGGCCGGAAGCCGGACGCGTAGGTGGCAAAGTGGAAGGCATGTCAATTGAGGAACTTACCACTGCATGGGAAACGGCTTTCTTGCCTGAGGAGCTTGGTGGCTGTCCACCACAGGTGGAGTTCGGAGCCCCGGATGTACTCGCACAGCTACAGTAATTGCACATCACAAGTTGCGAGCGATGTAGGCTATGGTTAGGCAGGTGCATCGCCTAGTGCATGACCACAACAGGCCAATGGCACACTTGTTACTCAGAAATGCTTCCCATGTATTTAGAATCGTAGACTGTGCTTGCTATGTATTCAGTAATGTAGATTATACTCTATGTATGGTGATTGTCTATGGTGGGTTTGCTGTCTGGCAATGTTTTGCTTGCTTGAGCTGCACTGTTTTGACATTGGAAAGAGCATATCACACAGTTTGTGAACTTGCGACATGAGCCATGATTTCCAAAGTGCAGTGTCTGACATGCTGCCCGTACAGCTCTCTGGCTTGTTCCCCTGCCCTGTTTCAGAACTCTATGCTCTGCGGTGCTAGCTACCTGAGAGGGTTGCAGCAAGCAAAGTACATCAGGAATACAGAGCAAGGCCTTGCAAGGTGGGAGGGAATTCAGATGCTGCTCTGGCAATTGCGATGTACATAAATGCGTGTCATCCTGGAGTGCTGCACCCACAAGCTTTAGCAACACATGGGCCACAAAGGCCAGGCCATCCTCCCAGATGTGAGTTTACAAGTGGCCCACCTGCTTGCCCCTGCATGCGGCTGTTGGCTCCTACTGCAGGCCCTGCCGCCGATCTGCTTGCCGGCTTGCTCACCATTGCGCCTTCGACTGTGCAAGCTGCCCAGCGCGCCGCCGCATCTCCTTCCCTACCCTTCATACAAACAAACCTGAAAGCAGTTCGTGCATCAGCACTGTCGTTGTGCATGCGTTGTGCATGCATGGTCCGGTCGCTGCCGTTAATGGGCTGAATGGTGCCGTTACTATTCGACGGCTGGGTGGCTGTTGCCGTGAAGGCAAGATGGAGCTTTAGAAGTGCTCAGCAGAGGCCACACGGCTAATCTGAAAGTGAGGCTGCTGCGCGCATCTTAAGTTGGGCAAGCTGACGACTCGGCTGGAGCCATACTGAAGCGTGCACGCCATGGAAGCGCCTTGGATCTAGCCCATGGATGCACAGGTGATTCTGTCAATGCGCCACAACTGCGCATCCTGGTGCAGGCCTGCATATCGAAAGGCATACAGCTCTGTGGGGGTTGCCACCAGGCTGAACGCACTCGGCTAGATACTTAAGATATGGAGAGTTGAAGGCGCGCGAGTCGCTACTTTTCTCCTGGACTGGCAGCTGGGTCCTAGAGTGTCGAATATAGTTCGCGCAAGCTTGATGAAAGTGATCCGGAACGGGTCCGCAGGCCGAAGTCGGGCGCCAGCAGTGCAGTGCTCAAACACCCCCTCCTTTCTCCCTATCTTCATTTCTCGCAGGGAAAAGCCTCGAGCCGCTGTCGGGACCTGTTACCCACGCATTCCCGCCACCCTGCGGCCGGAATGCCGGTCACGGGGCATGCACAGCAACACCGTACATCTCAGTCACGTCGACATGCAGCAGGCTGAGTGCGGCGGGAGGCCTGAGCGAGCTCGCTACATCAATTCTCGACGGGTAAAGACACGAATATGGCAACAGTTTCCTTCACGCAGTTTGTATAGCCTCTCGAACGAACGTGCGAATCGCGGTCGCGAATGCCATGGGACGCGCCGCGGTGTCTAACCGTGCCCTGCCGTGTCACGATTGTCAGCAGCGTGAATGCATGGCCTGGCTCATCAGGTGTCACTTGGGGGAGCAGCCCGCGCGCGTGTTCCACACAACGAAGCTCGGCCGGGATCCAACGATACGCCTTGACTCCGAGGAGGCCGTTGTGTGCGCTGTGGAGGAGGGAACCGGCTTCACCGATCCTCCGGGCCCACAGGAGCTCCTTCCACGCCACCTGCCTCCCTCGGTCTCCAGCGACGCTAACCAAGACAGGTGTGCGTCTTCCGTAAGCCGCGTAAGATTTTGGCCGCTGCACATACGCCGCCAACCCGGTGGTTCGGCGGAGGATAAGGTTTACGGCGCGGTGATGGTGGTAGCCTAGTTTACGGCCTGGAACCTCTGCGCTTGTCGCTGAATGTCGCGGACGCGGGCGTCTGGCCGGTTGTCTATTGTATTTTATGTCCCCTTGTTGTAATCCTCCTTCCGGCTTGCTGCCGGGGGCGACCCGCTGCGCGGCACTGGACCGTCACCCGGGCGGATAGGCCAGCCCGCGCGTCCGACCGGCCAGCAGCTGCCTTGCGTGCGTCTCACAGCTCACCTGGTGCTGGTTGGGCGACCCGCGGTATTGGGGCGTCCTCTGCACGTAAGCTGGCGCCCGCGCTGAAGCGATGAGCCGCCCACGCCCCGGCGTTCTCATCGTCCCGGCTGATCTCGGCGTTCCCACCGTCCCGGCAGCTCACGTGCGTGCTCCAGAGCTGCATCTCCTGAATTGTGTAACGAGCGACGCACACGCCGTCTGCCGGGGCTGCCTTCCAGTGGCAGCCACTGCACCACACACTGGAGCAGACCGGCCTCGGGGTGGATTCAACGGGACTCTTGCACGCTACTCCCGGGCCGCATTTCCAGCAGCTGAGTCGTCCACCCAATGTGCAATGCGCTGCAACAGTGAACCGTTGCACATGCTGGATTGTAGTTGAAGCTTAAGCGTCAGCTGCAGCATGGGCTGCTCAGTTGCAATGGTTTCATCTTTCAGGGTGCATGCGCCCTCTGTGTGGTGGCGCATCTGAGCTGCTGCGTGTGCAACCCCATTGTCGAGCCTGAGCCATGGTTTGCACAAGATCCATCAGAACATGGGCAAGGTGACGTTGAACAATATAACCCATATCGTTGAACGATGTGACTGACGTATCGTAAGAGAGTGTGCAAGCAGGGTCCAGGGCAAGACAGAGTAAACTGCCCAATCCGGTTCCTCACTGTAGGAGCGGGAGTGGAGTGGTTGCCAGCTACTGGAAACCTGTTGTATCACCCACGCACACCCTTCTTGCTGTACCTCGCTGCAGCTGCACACCTCATGCACTGATGGTTGCTGCTGTGCAGGAACGACGAGCACGGACACGCGCACGGTCCGATGCGCGTGGCCACTGCCAACCACTCCCAAACCACCAGGTATGCACCACGAACCAGTTTCCCATCTCTTCTCCCCGCTCTGAACCTGCACAGTTGGGGTCCTTGGTGACCTCCGTACGCGTGGTACCACCTGCATGCGTGAGCACCTGCAAAGCCAGATTTGCGGCACTTCACTCACTGCTGGGCCTCTGCACCCCTGCTTTGTTCTTTCTCTTGCCCTGTGAACTCCTGTCCCTCTCAATACAAAAA
>JAYMFU010081301.1:0-10540 GCA_036784835.1 Phaeophila floridearum
TAACTAGAGGTTTTTCTGACGTTTTGAGCCAAACCGGCGAAAAACGACAAAAGGACAAAAACTTACTTAAGAGGGGGAAATGACTAAAATACCCCCAGATATTTTTGGGGGTATTAAATGATAAGAATGGCTGAATTGAGCCATTCACATCAGCAGCAAAAAGGGACGAAAAAAAAGAGAGAAAAGAGAAAGAGAAAAAGATAGGTTTTTCACCCGTTCAAGCTCCGATTCCCGACGTATCTTCGATTTTCTTCGACTTTCGCTCCGATTAAAAGGTAGCCCTCGTCCCTAGCTACGTTTCTATGGCTTGAAATCACCGATCCGAGATGATGGGATTTTTGGTGATTTCTCGTTTCATTTATTTCTCGTCGTTCGAGGCGACGAACGGTTAAAGTTCGAGAATTAAAGATGCTTGTATATGTCTTGTGTACATGATATAATTGATTTAGAATTTTTGGAGCATGCTAGGGAAAAATATGAAAAGGACCGAACCTAGGGTGCTATAATCGAGGTGTTCTCGATTTTATTTGATGCTCTAGGTTACGTTTATGTTATGTTGGGCATGTTTAACGTCTATTGTGATTTAATTAGAATTTTTGGAGCATGATTAGGGAGAAAGGGGAAAAGGACCGAACCCTAGGGTGTCAAAATCGGGGTGTTCTCGATTTTATTTGATGCTCTAGGTTACGTATACGTGTTGTTAGGCACGTATAACGTAGAATATGAATTTATCGGATTTTTCCGACGAAGCATGTGAAATAGGAGAAATGACCGAACCCCCCCCCTAAGCATGACTCAATGTATGATTTTATTTATCAAAGTACGAATACGTAGTTGAGTTCACGAGCATGATAGGTTATGATTATTGGGTATGTATCGAACCTAGAAGCTTGACAAAGAATATAAGATCACAAGTATGTGAAGAAACATGAAGCATGAAATATATATAAATGAAATGTATTGATATTTTAGATGAGCATGAGTGAAATTAGGTTCATACGGTGCGTGTTTAAATACAGTTAAAGCATGTTATGATTAACGCTTGAAGCATGCTATGTTTAACGCACTTTAAATACCGTCAAAGCATGTTATGTTTAACGCAATTTAAATTATGCCTAGATAAATATGGTACCGCTGTTAGAATGTCTTAGAACCGAAGGTTCTAAGTGAGAGTCGTAACACGACTCGAGTCATTAATAAAAGATATAAGGTAAAGGAATGTTTTCTAAATGAAAGGTGGATAAGTTAGATGAAGATAAAGTTAAGGTTTAAAAATAGGGCCGAAAGGCTGTCGAAAATTCGAAGTAACGTTAAACGATTCCATCCCACAAGCCGATTCTTACCTTCGATTCATTACGTCCAAGGTGGAGGAGGAAAGAGTCAGGGAGGAAGGAAAGGAAGAGAACCTCGAGACGAAGGATATGATAATTATAATCGAGGTGGGCTTTCTATCTACACATCAAGTGTGGGCTTTCTAGCTATGATATCCTCACACCGTTGTGTTGGTATCGATATGCTCAAATGATTTTGGTACCTTTGTACCACTACGTGAAATGATATGCTATGTTTTAAAGATGAAAATGCTATGTTATATTATGAGATGAAGATGTTATCTTATGAAAGATTGAACTGCCCAAAATGTTATGTTTTATGATATGAACCACCTGCTTGTTGGCCATACGACCAACCTAAATGATAGACGGATCCGGCCCCTTTACTATACGAAGTCAGTAAAGTGAGGTTAAGAGACCCCTGTAATATACGAAGTCATTACAGTGGGTTAAGTGTACACATATGGGAGCTGTGCGCTACTAGTGTTGCGGGCACGCCGCTAGTGGCCGGTTTCAGGCGTCGGTTGATGGAGGCCTCTGTCCCGATTGCCAAACAACGATATCTTTGATATCGGAAGCAGAGAAGGAACATAATGAAAGAAAATGCTTGGCCAAGCGAATTTATGAATTTATGAAATGAAAGAAAAGAATGTTTAGTGACTACGGGCAATTTCAAAGTAAAATCCCGTATTTCACTAAAAAGGGGCAGTTTTCAATAAAATGAAAATCTTCGGCATGTGTTCACTGAGTATTTTTATACTCAGCCCTGCATTTTGTGTTTTTATGAAATGCAGATTGACAGAGGAGCGAGAAGGTGTGATGGGTGGCGTGGAGTGGAGTGCATGTTATGTGTTTTCAATGGAGTTTGATAGACTAGGGTTAAACCTCAAACCTTGGAAACATAACTTTTGTTATGCTAACCTCACGTCAATGTTGTGTTAACTCTGATGTTCATATACTTTTGCTAAAACATGTTTAAGTCTTCCGCTATGTAAATATTGAACCGAAGACAGGATGAACTCGAGGTAAATCACTCGTTGGTTTCCTCTATGTTATGTAAATATTGATGCATTGCAATGCCTAGTGAACGATGTTGTGTCACCCTTTTGTTTCATTACCACTGTATTATAAATAATTCCATCGTAACACCCTCTGCGGACCGAACCTGCCTAGGGGACGCCCGGGGCGGGAACGGGGAGCGGGCGGGTCGTTACAGAGTGGTATCAGAGCAATTTTTCTTCGCTCTGGTCTCTCGAACTTCTTGTAAGCCAAGTTTTGTTCGAGTCTTCGAGTCCAAGTCAAATTTTGTTCGATTCTTTAAGCCCAATGAGAAATGGTCAGTTAGTCGACACTCCACCCTCCATCACGCCTCGCTCCGGAAAAGGAAGGTAAATTGAAATGTACATGTACATGATTGCAAAATATTTGCAAAGAAAAATAAATTTTAAAACCATGCCTATTTATGAAAATGGATTCCAAGGAAGTCCGGAATCGAAAGAAATGATGAAATGTGCTTGTGAAAAGCTACGATTGAGAAGGAACCTTTGATAGGTTAAAAATGAAAGGAAGTTATGAGAAAATGAAAAAGGGAGCTCGTATTGAGCTAGAAGGATATGTTATGCTTATGTTATGTTATGTGATGCATATGATGTTTATGTGACGTTTATGACATTTATGTGATTCTAATATATGATATAATAAGTTTCCATGAGAACCTAGATGCCTAATTAAGTCCCTTGTTTTATTTGACATGAATGCTCGAACGATTGATTGAGCTTCGCGTTACGAATAAATGATACGTGTTAACGTAAATCGCAAACGGACGGAAAACGCAATTATACGCTGACCGGGTCACGCCGGGCCAGCGAGCGCTGCCCAGCCGCGCTGTCCTCGGCGGCAGCGGCCGCTGCGAGCCAGCCGGCGCTGCCCGGGGCGGGCTGTCCCTCGCGCGCAGCTTTCTCGTTTTGCGCAGCTTTCTCGTTTTGTCCATATCTTTCTTGTTTGAACTCCGATTCTCGATCCGTTTTCACCTACGAACTCACGACGAGACGTACTTTAATCTGTGAAAATTTGAACGTCTCCAGGTTTTTCTCTATTTTCTGCTCAATTTTTGAAATTGTCGGAAGGGAATTAACGACGTTATGAGAAATCGCGATGCTCGTTACTATGAATAAGTGTTAAGATAATGATACCGTAACAATGACATGAGTTTAGTCTCGTAATTCGGTTATTCATGCGAGCGGAACATCTAATCGACTAAAGCTTTTATAATATGGTTAGGAATTGTTTGAGATTGAATCAAGGGCATCGTTTCGATATTATTTTTCCTTAAGATATTTCTTCTCGAAGAATCTTGATACGTGTAACGTTTTAACCTAACTAAGATTTTGTTTGGGTTCAAGTTGAGTTACCTTATCGCGTTGCCCCATTCGCCATGATTACCGCTTTATCGTGCTATCGCTTTATCGTGCTACCGCTTTGCCACATTACCGCTTTAGTACCGCTTTCGTACGAGAGAGCTAATCGAGGACCGTTTTCGTATAGATGGCTCGTCAAAAGAGAACTGCGAAGAAGCAACTGTATAGAGGTGCGAGCACGACGGCAGTATTGCTTGCCTACCGCGGGTACAGAGAGGTAGAAGGTCACACGTTTGATTGTTTTCTGACAGAGTTCTTCCGAGTATGGAACCATGCTTACGATCGTGGTGTTGTTACACACTTTGATGGGATCATGCGGCTAGTAGAGGTTGCGCCGCTACTTTGGAGGGGTTATGCCAAGGAGATTTCGGGGGATTATATCTATCGTCAGCTTCCCCACTATGACCTTGATGGAGATCTTCCACGTTTTGTGAGTAGACTGAGACAAGTCTACAACGACTATGATGGACCACCTTATGGACCTTACCGTGCTCCGAGGGAGTACAGTGTACGTCCCCTACCGGATTGGCTTTATCTACAGCCACTGGTTGTAGTGATGCCCACAGTTTCTGACCTCCAGACATCTTCTGGAAGGTTCGATGCAGAGGCAGGACCATCGTGTCTACGCCCACTAGAGATTCCGATGATGCCACCACCAGTTGTAGTGCCGCCACTAGTGCCACACTATCGATCACCGGTCTATGGACATCGTCCAGTAGGCTACGGTGTACGACTAGCAGAGAGGGATGCCGACTCATCTTCGAGTGAGGATGAGATGCGCGATGTACAGATGGTTGAGCCGCCAGCTGGGGCTGAGCAGGCCAACGCAGATGGTGATGATGATGACTCCGAGGAGGAGGACCCCGAAGAGGATCCTGATGATGATGGTGCCGGTAGCTCACCTACCGACGACGAGTAGTAGATGCCACGAGCTTTTGTATATAGTAGTAGTAAGATGTGTATAGTTTCGATTCGGTAGCAAGTTCGCCTTTTTGAGAGCTCCGATCGATGGTTTTGAGGGATGTCTAGCATGTTATAAGCCGTGTGGACTAAACGATGCATCTTTTGAAGATAAAATTATGATATGTACATACTAGGTATGATATGATATGTGAAAGACGTATTAAGATACGATATGAAAAACGGGTTGTGATATAAATATGCGACGATTACATGATAGTTAAAGTTATGCGAATGTTATGAGACTATTCTTACTGCGTTACAGACCCTATTTTATATGAGAGTGCGTATATTAAGTATACACGAATAAGCTATGTTATGATAACTAAGAATTAATGAGACTTTATTTCTGTTTTTTTTAGAATGCCTAGAGGAAGGCGTAGGAATCAGGACAGGCAGGAGGAAGAGATTCCTCACGATGAAAGGGAAGTTACACCACCACCACCACCACCTCCTAGAAGGATAGAGGAGATGTTTCTGAGACAAAATCCACCCTCGTTCAATGGAACGGGAACCCCAAGCGATGCTGAGCTTTGGGTTAGGGCGATGGAGAGAATTTTCAATTTTCTCCATTGCACAGCACAAGAAAGACTGTCCTGTGTGACGTTTCAATTGGTAGGAGCCGCCGACTATTGGTGGGAGGCTAAGAGGAAAACACTTACCCCAGAGCAGTTAGAAAACTTCTCGTGGGAGGACTTCAAGGCGGGATTATACGAGAAGTATATTCCCAAGAGTTATAAGAGGAGGAAGGAAACAGAGTTCTACCATCTTAAGCAAGGAAAGACCACTGTCACCGAGTATGATCGCGCTTTCTGCGACATGTCTCGCTATGCTCCGCAGCAAGTTGATACGGAGGAGAAGTTGTCCGAAAAATTCTGTAGCGGACTGAGATCTGAGATTAGAATGTCCCTGGCGGGACATGGGCAAATGACGTATGGAGACGCGCTAAGTCGAGCGCTAGATATTGAGGCAGCAATGCCTGAAGAGAGAATCGTTCCTGCACAGTCTCAGCAAGCAGGCGATAAAGGAAAAAGGAAATGGGATGGAAACGCCGGGCAGTACCAGCAGCAGAGGAGGCCTTGGCAAGGGAATACGGCGCCGCAGTGGAAAAATCAACAACAAGGACAGGGACAAGGGAGGCAGATGGCCCCTAACCAAAATGTCAATGCACCTAGAGTTCCATTTTGCCCAAAGTGCCAGAAGAACCATCATGGTATCTGTATGGTTGGGTCAGGTGCATGCTATCGATGCGGGCAGGAGGGTCACATCGCAAGAAACTGTATGAACCCGAACCAGAGAGGGAATAGAAGAGTTGGGCAGCCAAATCAAGCTCAACCGTTGAGGGCAATGCAAGGTGAACCTCGACCTCAACAACAGGCTGTGCAGCAGGCTAAACAACAGCAGAGACAGCCACCGCAGCCGCAGATTGCACAAGCACCTCCCCCGTATAAACGTCAACAGCAATATCCTATCTTCGGAACCTACAACCGAAGGAAGCAGGGGGATAAGAACCAGGGTAACCTGGCAGGTATGGGCAAGCTTCTTGATATACCTGTTATCCTGCTTTTCGATACTGGTGCTTCGCATTCGTTCATTTCTAGCGCATGTGTAGATACGTTAGAGCTTGTCGTAGAAAAAGCTAAAACTGCGATGAATATCTTTTCCCCTGTGGGAGGAGACAAAAGAGTTACACATGTTTGCTCGAACCTAGAAATTGAACTAGGATCCCTCAAGTTGTTAGCTAACAATCTAAACGTCATGCCAATGTGGGATGTGGATATAATTTTTGGGATGGATTGGTTAGCTGAGAACTTCGCGACCATCCTGTGCAACGAGAGGAAGATATCGTTTCAAATCCCTGGACGTGAAGCGACGAGTTTCCATGGGATTAGCATGAGGGAGAAGCCGGTTGTGGTATCAGCACTTCAAGCAAAGAAGATGATGAACAAAAAGGGATGCCAAGCTTTTCTCGTTTACCTGAATAACGAGACAGTAAATGAGATCACGATCGATGACGTTGAGATCGTGCGAGAGTATCGTGACGTGTTTCCGGAGAACTTGCCTGGTTTGCCGCCAGACCGACAAGTGGAATTCACGATAGATCTTGAACCAGGTGCTTCACCTGTGTCCAAAGCCCCTTACAGAATGGCTCCGAAGGAACTGGAGGAATTGAAGATTCAGCTCCAAGAATTGTTGGACCTAGGTTTCATAAGGCCTAGTGTTTCACCATGGGGTGCTCCCGTACTGTTCGTGAAGAAAAAGGACGGTACGATGAGAATGTGCATAGATTATAGGGAGTTAAACAAGATAACTCTCAAGAACAAGTACCCGTTGCCAAGAATAGATGATCTCTTTGATCAACTCAAAGGAGCCGGAGTGTTTTCAAAGATCGATCTGAAGTCAGGGTACCATCAACTGAAGGTTCGACCAGAAGATGTGTCGAAAACAGCTTTTAGAACAAGATATGGCCATTACGAGTTTGTAGTTGTACCATTTGGTCTAACGAACGCGCCAGCAGTGTTTATGGACCTTATGAATCGGGTATTCCACCCATACCTTGACAAGTTTGTCTTGGTATTTATAGATGATATACTCATCTATTCAAAGAGTGAAGAAGAACACAAAGAACATTTGAGCATCGTTTTGCAAACACTTAGACGAGAACAGTTATTCGCCAAGTTCAGTAAGTGCGAATTCTGGTTGAAAGAGATTACGTTTTTAGGTCACATTGTTTCCGCTGAGGGAATCAAAGTTGACCCATCGAAAGTCGAAGCAGTGCAAGAATGGCGATCTCCTACTAACCCGAATGAAATTCGGAGTTTCCTAGGATTAGCTGGTTACTATCGGAGATTCATTGAGGGATTTTCGCAGATAGCAAGGCCAATAACGCAGCTACTTAGGAAGGGCACCAAGTTTACATGGACCGAGGATTGTGAAAAGAGCTTTCAGAAGCTGAAAAAGAAGTTGACTACAGCACCTGTGCTTGCAGTCCCAGAACCGGATAAGGAATACGTTGTTTATACTGACGCATCGAAAGAGGGACTAGGTTGTGTGCTCATGCAAGATGGGAAAGTGATCGCCTATGCATCGAGACAACTTAGGCCACATGAGCTAAATTATCCAACCCATGACTTGGAATTAGCTGCAGTAGTACATGCTTTGAAGATTTGGAGACATCACCTCTACGGAGTGCGATGTGAAATCTTCACAGATCACAAAAGTCTCAAATACTTTTTCCAACAGAAGGATTTGAATATGCGTCAAAGGAGATGGCTCGAATTGGTGAAGGATTACGATTGTGGAATTAATTATCATCCGGGCAAAGCTAATGTAGTAGCTGATGCCTTGAGTCGCAAAACCTCATCTAAGCTAAGTTGTATCCTCACAGATGAAGTGAAACTCATAGAGGAGTTCAACCGCTTAGGGATAGAGAGAGTTGATCGTGATTCTTCAATAGCCAATGTCGTAGCAGTGCTTTCAGCAACACCAGATTTAAGAATGAGGATTATTAATGCACAAAGGAAGGATGGACAGTTGGAGGATGTGAGGTATAAGATAAGAGTAGAAGGGCTCGAAGGTTATGAAGAATCATCAGATAATGCTATTTTATTTAAAGGACGAATATGCATACCTGATGATGATGAGCTTAAGATGGAGATCTTGAGTGAAGCTCATGACACTCCTTATACTGCTCACCCAGGCAGTACCAAAATGTACCAGGACTTGAAGCAAATGTTCTGGTGGAAAGGTTTAAAGAGAGATGTAGCATTCTATGTGGAAAGATGTTTAGCATGCCAGCAAGTGAAGGCATTGCATCAAAAGCCCTACGGATTCCTACAGCCACTCGAGATTCCTGAGTGGAAATGGGAGGACATAGCTATGGATTTTGTCACGGCGCTGCCAAAATCAAAGGAAGGAAGAACAGCCATTTGGGTTATAGTTGATCGGTTGACGAAAAGTGCTCATTTTCTACCGATTAACATAACTGATGGAGTAGACAAGTTGGCACAGCTGTACATTCGTGAGATTGTACGCTTGCATGGGATACCAAAGACGATAACGTCTGACAGAGACGGAAGATTTACTTCCAGATTTTGGACCAGTTTCCAGAGGGAGTTGGGCACACAGTTGAATTTCAGCACAGCTTTTCATCCTCAAACGGATGGACAGTCTGAAAGAACGATTCAAACACTAGAAGATATGCTGAGAACTGTAGTGCTAGATCAAGGAAGCAGCTGGCAGAAAGTTTTGCCATTAATTGAGTTCGCCTATAACAACAGTTATCAGGGAACGATAGGTATGGCACCATACGAGGCTCTGTATGGGAAGAAGTGTAGATCACCACTGTACTGGGATGAAGTAGGCGAGAGAAAGACTTTAGGCCCAGATACAGTAAATGAAATGATTGTGATTGTTCACAAAATTAGGCAAAGGATCAAAGAAGCACAAGACCGACAAAAATCGTATGCAGATACCAGACGGTCAGAGTTGCAGTTTGAACAAGGAGACAAGGTTTTCCTGAAAGTGTCTCCATCGAAAGGAGTTACAAGATTTGGAGTAAAGGGGAAACTGAAGCCACGCTTTATAGGACCGTATGAGATCCTAGAGAGAGTGGGAAACGCAGCTTACAGATTGGCATTGCCACCGAGCTTTGGCAATGTGCATAATGTTTTTCACGTTTCACAATTGAGAAGATATGTCTTCGACCCAAAGCATATCATTCATCAAGTAGATTTCGATCTTAAGGATGACATGAGTTATGAAGAAGGACCGACCGCAATTGTGGATCGGAAGGTGCAAGAGCTGCGAAATAAATCGATTCCAATGGTTAAGGTTTTGTGGAATCACCATGGAAGTGAAGAAGCCACGTGGGAGTTAGAAGATAAGATGAAAGAAAAGTACCCCGAACTTTTTCGTTCCTAGATAAGCAAATTTCGAGGACGAAATTTTTGTAAGGGGGGTAGAATGTAACACCCGGGCTTTTTCCAATAAAATAAAAATATATTAATTATAGATACTTTTACCAAAATACCCTCTTATTATTTTGATTGAAGGATAATTGCTGCTAAAATCACAAAATTTGATTAAATTCTAGTTTGTCATGCACTTTTCAAAATTTTAATAACAAATCACAAAGTTTCCATTTTTTAAAATTGTCAAAGTCAAAATTGAAAACTGATGTGGGAAACCAAGATGATGTGGGAAACTTTCAAAAATGATGTGGCCGACAAAATGACGTTGTTTCGATCAAAATGATTTCGTTTTGATTAAGACCTAAAATAATAAATAAATGAAACCTTCTGCCCCCAGAATAATACCCAGAAGTCCTTATTACAAGATAAGGCATCATTTCTATTATTCTTACATTGTATTCATTAGATTGTACATGATCTACACCCGGGTGTAAAACTGCAATACACACTGACATCCCAACAGTCTTGGTACAGGAAGTAGCATCACGCCAGGTTCCCCTTCAGCCTGGCTAAATGAGCCAGCTCGACATTGGTTCCACAAAGAGGCTGAAACATCTGGACGGGTGTTGACCCCGGACATCTGGATGGACGCCCACAGGTCAGGGATATTTGTAGGTGCAGGATCTTTGGTGCGAATGGATCTTCACATCAGTGCTTGTTTTACAGGCCACACCATATTCTTTAAATCACATCTTACAGCTGGAGCCTATCCCGGCTCTTCAACGGGCACAAACCAGTACCTTAACCAGTAAACTAACCATGATCCAGTACCTTAACCAGTAAACTAACCATGATCCAGTACCTGAACCAGTAAACTAACCATGATCCAGTACCTTAACCAGTAAACTAACCATGATCC
>JAYMFU010081412.1:0-10535 GCA_036784835.1 Phaeophila floridearum
ACACACACACACACACACACACACACACACACACACACACACACACACACACACACACACACACACACACACACATTTTCTCTCTCTCTCTCTCATACCACACACAAAACCTCTCGTTTGCAGCCTGTCTTCGATCCTGTGTCCACTAGACAATTTCACTGGCCATGCCAGCGGATGGCCTGTGCCGGGCGAATGGAATGCAGTTGGAACCGCGGCGAGAAGTTCGTGTGGCCATAGACATGACACTCTCAACGGGCAACATGGGAACATGCATCATGTACATGTTGTGCCCTCGGCTTGTGCTCGCGCATGCGCACTGGTACGCACTGGTGCATGATGGCGTTTGATTCTGGGCCCCAGCTGGGGCTGTGTGCTCAGCAGAGTGTATGTGAACGCGTGTGTCGAGTGAGCAGCGCAGCACAGGATCATGTTTCAGCCCGTCAGCCGTGAAGTCTACTTCCCAATCCCCTACGCGCCTTGCATCACGCTGATGTCAGTGGTTCAGCACATGGTGAACCCTAGATCGTTGGCTCGTAGGGGATTGGAGACTCCGGCAGCAGCGCTGCTCCCAGCTGATGGGCTGCCATGCCGATCTGTTCTGAAGTGGTCGGAGCCCGTGCAGCACATTACACAGCAGCGGTGGTGCCGTGGGGTTTCCATGCGCCTGATTCACAGCGCGCTGTGTTGCGATACGCTGATACCCACAGCAGTTACATGACGCAGCGCCCCAAAGACTCCGAGCACATCACGGCTTATATTCATCAGCAAGCGTACCAACCAGCAACTTGAACTGCATGGGCACCAAGACAGTGTCTTGGTGCCCATGCACCAAGACTTGAAGACACGAAGCAATGCACGTACAACCGCCGTAAACGGACAGCACACAGACAACACGACAAGGTAACAGTACATGGTGTGAGGATGAACAACTGTCAATTCACAACAAGCTGGCAATCGGTGCCGTGGCACTGCCGGCGGCAGGGGCAAGGTGAGCAGGGCCGGTTCCCCCATGACTGGAGGCGTGCGTCATGGCGCTGATGACAGGCGGCCTTCCATGGACGTGCCGCGCGCTGATGGTAGCGAGCGTTGTCGTGCTCATTGTCGCCCTTTCTCTGCGCGCAAAGCTTCCGTGGTTGTCGTATGTTTCCGCCGTCGCTGCTGGGACTGCTGACGATGGCCCGCGCGCGCCCGAGTCCCGTGGGCCGCCTCACGCACCGCCGCCCACCCCAGAAGGCCCAAGGACACGGCGATGGAGCTTTGCATCGTAGCGAGCGTGTCGCAAGCCGAGCTGACGGGCGCATTTCGCTCCCGCGTGGCGCCCGCGGTGCCGGTTGGCCCGTTTGTGTCCTCCAGCCGCCCGCCGCTGGCCGCGCTGGCTCACAGCCCTGCCGACGCGCAACACGAGGCCCCTCTGCTTGTCGCTGAGCGCTGGGAAGCAGTGGTTCGTCGTGAATTGGCGGTGGAAGACTAACCGTCATTTTTGCAGTTTGGCTGTTACTTTCCCCCTCCAGGCCTGGCTTTTGCCGTTTTTTTTGCCCTAGCGCCACTTGATGGGGGTCAAGCGTGCTAGGGAAGCCTGGAGGGGTGGGCGAACGGGCCGGACGTGTTCACTGACACGGCTCCGGCCCAAAGACCCGAACGGTAGGCACGGCGCCGTCGATGGTTTTGCTTAGTTTTGTTTAACGACGGCGCCGCCCGATACCCGTTCCCCCCGATGGAAGCCAGGTGCCTGGCCGCGAGCCTAAATCCCCGTCGCACCCGCCAAGCTGCCATGCGCGAGCTGCCATGCCATGCGGCTTGCGATGGCACGACGCGTTGAACATGCCACGTCATGCCGTTACGGTCATCGCGACGCGCGATGCCGCGGACTCGACGCACCAGACCGGTCCATTCAAGCCTGCCGCGCCGTCGTCAGTTCAAACTTGAACGGGCCGCGAGCGCCGTGTTCAACCAATGGTTGCGTCGAGCAGGTTGCGTGCGGAACCGCCCTTACCGCGGTGTCGGCGCGCCACGCAGCCGCGTGTAACGCCTGCTCCGCAAGAAACTCGCACGCGCAGCCCGCACAGCGGTGCCATGCGCACGCGCTCGGAGTTCAAGGTAGCAACCCACACGCGCAGGCCGATCGGCTTGGGTTTGCCAACCAGGTACGCTCTGGCGCGCTCAGCCGCGCCCCCATCGAGTCCTCACGCACGCTCACACGCCCGCGGGTGCGAAGCCCGCGCTGCTCTTGGACGGGGCAGCGCCGCAGACGGGGACCCATGGCAGCACAGACTCGCGCACGCAACGGGGTGGCCTGCAGCGGTGCCACAGCCGTCACACATGTGCACAGCAACTGGGCACAGACCCCGCACTTTGACCCCACGTGCCTCCAAAGGCGTCCAACAGACACTCTCACTCACGCACGTGCACACGTGCGCACCCGTAACGGTGTGTTGCTCGCAGGCCTGCGGAGAGCGGAGCGACGGGCGCAGAAGATACACCGGACATGCGGGCGGGTAAGTCAACACAATGGTGGCATTCTGAGGTTGTCGGTTGCAATGTGCGAGAATCTGTTCTGCCTGTCCAAAACGCGTTGTCGAGGCAGCATGCCATGGCGGCAGGGATGGCGTGCTGCACGGACTCTTTAGCACCTGGTGGTCATCGCCAGCGCCAAGTGAGCGGCCCACTGTGAACCTTCTGCCATTCTCAGTGGATCCTTTCCATTCAAGTTCGTGCGGAAAAAGCGTGTCTCAACTTTGGTGCCAAAGCCCCACCGACGCGACCACCCGAACGAGCCTAAACTGTCAAGCGCTAATGTCGCGTGTGCGTTCAAACAGTGGCGGCAGGTGTTCGTTTCTTCTTTTACACAGCAGCAATACGGGTTCGTCCACGGTGCAGACGGTGGCAATAGGTGTGCGTCTGTGTGTTTGTGCTGGTACGGGAGGGCAATCACTACCACCCGGCATGCGCATTCCACTTGCCGCTCCATGAGATGGCCAAGGTGGGGACAGTGGAATAGCGCATCAGCTGAGGGCCAGCTGCTGGTCGTGTGCTCGCTACCTCGTGCTCCATGAGATGCCCATGGTAGGGAAAACGCATCAGCAGGCATGACCCCGCATACCACACAAGCTATCTTGCTCCATTTGCTGTCACTGGTGTGCAATTGAGTGAAAGCAGCAGGAGGGATGGCGTGCCCCACAAGCGATCTTGCCCTGATTACTGCCACTCAGGTTCTGCTGAATGAGAGAACCACGAGGGATGCCCTGCTATGCCACGCCATGTGGCATAACACAAAAGCCTTGATGCTGTTGACAGTAATCAGTGGGTTAGTTGTTAGCTCAGTGTTGGTTCCAAGCATTGCCCTTCGCACAAGTATCATTCCCGTCTGACCTTTCCCAGCCCGCGTCTCACAAACCACTTGTGCTCGGGAAGGATTGCGTGATTATGGTTGCTATGGAGGAGGACGAAGCTGTGGGTGAGTTTGAGTAGATGCGCATGCATAGATAGCTGCAAGATGCTGATGTGTGCGCGCACACCCACCCACCCACACACACACACACACACACACACACACACACACACACACACACACACACACACACACACACACACACACACACACAGGTTTCTGGACCAACAATGACTCTCGGATATTGCTGCAAGACCCTGGCTTCTGGACGCAATAGCCTGACACAGCCATTGTACCGTTGGCTTGGATTCTGTGTGCTCTGAGCATGAAGGGTGCTCTCTCACACATGGTGCCGCCGCGCACGCTCCCGCCTCTGACGGCACCACACCCGGCTGATTTTATACTCACAATGCACATTCTCCTCGTTCGCTGCGTACTATGCGCAGTATACACTCACATTAAGCAGTTCTCAAGTTCACTGCGTAACATATGGGCACTATTGCTCGCGTCGGTGTGGAGCCTCGGACGGCGTGCAGGTCAACCAGGTGATGTACTCCTTCCATGTGTTCTTCGCATCCGTTGCACCCAGATGGAAGCAACTGTGTTGTTGACCGGTAATCCAGCCACTTCACAGTTTGGTTCATTGGCATATGCACATCGCCCTGTCTGGGTTTGTTTTCCACCCTGTTGAACAGCTTGCCACGCATCTGTGCATGGCCTGACAGGGATTGTGTCTTCCTGTACCCCTGCGTGCTGTGCTTGCACGCCATGCTGGTTACACCTGCATCAGGCCGCCCGAAAGGTCGGTGAGTTTGCGACGGCGACGGCGACAATTGCGCATCTAGACTATTCTGATAGCATCAGACTTTCAGCTAAAGCCGTAGCGCTCCTGGCCGCTCGGGAATTCTGTGCTCACTCACGGGGCCGGAGAAAAGCATGCAGCAGTGGCATATCCAGATGGAGTTTATCCGTACGGATTATCAGCGCAAGGCGCAGGGGGGTGCACCCTGCAGATGCAACGCAACCTTGCATACACTGTGACGGCTGGCCTTCCCAGCATCAGCAAAGGGGTAGTTTGGCATGGTTTCTTGATAATGCTGGTCATCCATTGGGCCGCTGTGCTGCGCAATGCAAGGTCGGTCGTGATCTGTGAGCTGAACACAGCGGCTGTGTTTCGGACAAGGTCGAGTCCTGAGCTGCGCCATGGGCGCATCCGTCCCTGTCTTGCTCTAGCTCATCGACACGCTGTTTGAACTGGAACACGTGCAACACCTCCTAAATGTAAATGCAACACAGGACTATATGACTTTGAGTGAGAGCAAGCTAAGGCCACCCAAAGTTCAGCTAACAAGTGGTGGCAGAACATGCCCTCTGGGTCTCCAGAAACCTGCCAACACCATTCATGCACAGCATGAATGGGACCCTGGGCACTGCCGCTCAAGACAATGTCCAGAGTTCTGCTGCAGTACAGCTCAGGGTGTCCCCATTGCTTGACGAGTGCCGCTTAGCTACCACTGGCTTGCCTGTGCATGCCTGCCCACAACATACGTAATCCCACAACATCCCACGCATACGTACCACTTGGTCCCACAACATGCATACATAATACATGTGTGATCCCATACGTAACACACGGTGATGCTGCCATGGTATCTGAATGTCCTCGGGCATGTGCAAACTGCTCGGCTCTGTCGGAGAGTTGCCAGCGAGTTGTCCCACACCTAGTAATGCGTCCGGACAGTGCTCTGTTGTTTTGGCAGTGATGGGTGGCCATATTGTGGTGAAGCCCTGGCTGCTGGGTGCAACAAGCTGGGCTGGGGGCCCTGAGAGGCAACGGCACTGGGGAACATCGGTGCTAATGTCCGAAGCATACGGCTTACAAGGCATACTGGTGCCTGCAGACTGTGAGGGCACGACACAGCACTCGAGCGAGCACAAGGTCCAACGGTGCTTGCAGAATTTGCTCTAACCAGCACGAGAACATATGTGAGAATGTTTGGGAGGCTGGTGCCCGCTCCAATGATGCCTGATGTTTTGGCACCGCCTGTTTTAACCATAGTGCATGCACCCTGTTACTCATCACAGCCCACACACTGCCGGGTGCAGTGCAACAGCTGTGGGTGTTAACTAGCGAGCAAGTGACACTTGCAAGTGCAGGCAGCGTGTGAGAGCAGCAACATGCATTTCGAGTGAGTGGCCATGGCTCACCATGAAAGTGACTTGCTGACAGGTCAGAACGCAGAGCTTGACGCAGAGGTCATATGTCCAGAGCATGAGCTTCACGCAGTGCTGCATGGACGTGCCTCAGGAGCGCAGCAGACTGTCGGTCAGACTCGAGGCTGCGGAAACGGTGAATGGTGAGCTGAGAGACGCATGTGCAGTCGCACCCGTCCCACTGCCACCCTCCCTCACCATCGCTGTGCCGGCCTCCCTCGCCTCCCTGTCTCGCCCACCTATACGGTACCCGCGGCAGGGACCAACACCAGAGCAGGGACCAACACCAGGCAAGCACAACCAGCACCACACTGCACCACATGAGCTGCAGGTCGCCGGGTGGACGGAACTCATCCCAATGCGGATGTGAACTTTGTGCACGATGGCATGCTATACCCCAAGAACAATTGACTGAGCATGTCCCGCAGGCACTTGTTCTAGGTGCATCACACGTGGTGGCCATGCATGGCACATGCACGGAAGGGCAGCACACCAACCAACAACTGCATCACGCGCACACTCGCGCCGCATCACATACACACACACACACACACACACACACACACACACACACACACACACGTAGTACAGGACACAAGTCCACAGTCATGCATGTCTTGCAACACAAGCTCATGCCCGCAAAGCCTTGGCTTGCCACGTGGCCATATGATAGTAGGCATGAAGACATTGCCGAAAAGCTTCGTGTCGTTGACCGCGAACATCCGGGACACACTGGCGTTCCTCCGACACAGCGCCACCGACAGCTCCGCCAGCGCCCCCTGCAGGAAACACGCCTTCGTCCAGCCACCCCCATCCTGCACCGTGTCTCCCCTCTTGCACAGCAGCTGCATGGCTGGCTTCCCCAGATGGGCCCACGCCTCGATAGGGGGATGAAGGCCTCCACATACCGCTTGCTCGTGTACTTCCCACGCTTGGCCTCGTCGCGCCATGGTGTGCCCGTCGCGGGTTGCGTACCTGCGTAGGAAGGAGCGGCTGGGCTCGGACGTGCCAGAGGTGGCTGTGTTCGCCACAGAAACATCCAGGGCGGTGCGGGCGTTCAGGACAGCGAGGGTGTCCCCACGCGTGTCACGTGTCTCCATGGCGACCTACGGGGTCGCAGAGCGGGGCTCCAGCGACGACCTGAACCCAGCCCGTTGCAGAATCCGACGTCATGCGAGAACTAGGAAGTCGTGCCGCTCGCGGATCCAGACAGCGAGCTTGGGGCAGGCCATCATGTGCTGGTGTTAGAGGGCGCGCGCACAGAGACAGTTGGCAGCAGCCCGGGAGCTAGGGGGACAGAGACGCCGAGGCGGAAGCGGCCGGTGGAGCGGAAGACGCAGTCGGACATGGCGAGGCACCGGTATGCGGGGGGCACGAAGAGGAAGGCGGAGGCCGGGCCGGAGGCACAGGAGTGAGTGCGCGCAAGGTGGAGAAGGGCCACGTTTGGGGGCAGGCCGTCGATGGCGCCGAGCAGGCACGCATAGACCTGATGAGCAGCCCACCAATTGAAGTCCGGCTGCATCTCCTGAGCGGCGCCAGACTCCACCCGTCGGGGAAGACTCCGAGAGACGCAGCAGCCAGCCGACCGTGCGACGCTGGTGGTTCCAGGCCGTGCCAATGGGGCCAAGGTGCGCCGAGGCCCGCGTCGTGCAATGCGTGCAAGCGTGGCTGCTCCTCAAGGCACAGGCAGCGAGGGCAGCGGTGGAGTAGGTGGCGTGACAGTCCAGCCGTGTGGGGCGCACACAGCCCATGCCGCACAGGGAGGAAAATCTGAGCACCCAACGAGTCCCCCTGGCAGCAAGTCCCACATGTCGGCAATGGCGCCCTTGACCACACAATGCAGGGCATCAAGGGCTGCCACGGCAGCATTGGTTGGCAGGCAACGGGCGAGGTGGTGAAGCGTGTGTAGCATTACACGGTGAAGTTTCTCAAACATCATTGAGCACGTTTGGCATCGTGCTCGAACAGCTATCAACACTATGCGAATGCAGCAGATACTAGACGGTATTCTGCTTCACACACTGTATCAAGACAGTATCTGCAAGCAGCTGGTCATGTCCGCTGCGTTGAACAAACTACGTGCAGACAGTCTCGAATACCACACGCTGTAGACATTTTCCAGCTTGATCTGCCAAGACTTTGTCTACACTTACACCTTGCCTGGATGCTTTTGATTACCTTGTCTTCACCTTGAGTCACTCGCTATCTCGTCAACCGTGCTGTACACCAATAGTCCAGGGGCCGTGCTTGGATCCCTTACCTCAGAGCTGATTGTCTCTGTTTCATCGCTGGCAAAATAGCCAGTTCACGGATACAACTCCCACCACTTAGCCCTGCAGCAACACCAGTGTCCATGAGACGTTGCCTTCACATGGTGCAACACAACCATGCGCTAAGCCATGAACATGCAGGACAAGGTATACTATCTGTTTCAGAGGTCCACAGGCAAGGCGTAGACAGCTCAGGGAATGCTCAGAATCTGCAGGATCAGCTAACCACAGCCACACGCACGGGTACTGAATCGATACAGTCCGCATCCGTTGCCTGCATTGCACATGCTACAGAGGCAGACGGGTTCTAGCGTATAATAGACACTGTTGCCCAACCTACACAGTGGGTTGCAAAGGATCAGCTGGTGTGTGTGTGTGTGTGTGTGTGTGTGTGTGTGTGTGTGTGTACGTGCGCACACGCACGCGCGCGCGCGCGCGCCTGTTTGCAGTTTCACCATTCACTGTTAATGACGTTGACGGCCCCAAAGTGCTGCACAGGCGTATTCGACTGCAAGCCCTTGGAGTTGCTGTGGAAAAAGTTCCCGGATGAGTGGAATGCAAGCAATACCATCATGCTCGACGATCTGCGTCGCAACTTCATACTGAACAGAGCCAACGGCCTGGTCATTCGGCCTTTTCAACGGCTGCGGCGCTCAGCTGCCATCCACGACCAGGAGCTCATCAAGCTGAAGTACTACCTCCGCGCCATTGCTCGACAGCCGTCACTTGAGGGGCTCAAGCACAAGCATTGGGAGCGGTACCTCCAGCAGCAACTACTGGCGGATGAGGCTAGTGAGATGGCAAGGGAGTTGCAAGAGGATAGTGTGGCGTTCCAACAGGACCTGCGGCGACATCAGCTATGAAGTGTCGTGTCACGCACTTCTGGGTGTGTTAGATTTGATTGCTTGTTGGTTCGTGTGGTAGTAGTATTTACAGAAGGAAGGCAGGGAACACGTAAGTAAAGCAAGAACACAGCAACAGCGAATATTAGGGCAAGGACAGCTAGCAGCAGTAGTTTCATCAACGCGGTGGAAGCAACAAGTTCGTTTGGTTGATGGTGCTTGCATGAACAGCTGCTGGTTTACTTGGCATAGGTGGTTGCTGCAAAGCAAGAGTAAAGAATTGCATGGTTTGAACACGTTTCACAACATGGTTCGTATGGACATTGGTTCCGGGTTGCATACACATGTGCACGCACACACAGCCACCTGCCATCACATACAGACAGAAACTTTGCACTCCTCCCAGCAGACCAGGTTCAGCATGAGGGTTTACATGTGTGGCCAAACGCAATTCACCGTCCAAGGCTGGCACGTGCTGCACCTCAGCTTGCTAACCCATGCAGACGGCCACTGCCAACTTCCCCTCGTGCTTGTAGGACACAGCTTGCAAGCACGAGGCACAATTCCCACCGAATCCAACGCCACAGCAGGGGCGCAGGTGCCGGCACTTGTGCAGGCGCGTTACCCGGCGGCATCTCAGCCGGCACGACGCATGTCCAACCACAGCAGCGGGACGCAACGGGGCAACGGAGCAGTTACCTGTGATTCGCCCCGTGTAAAGGAACTGCAGCAGCATCTTGAGGCACTTGGAGCTCTCCCAGAAGCGGTACTTCTTGCCCCACACGGAGTTGTCTGCGACCTTCATGATACCATCCTTATACAGGATGCCCCGGAAATACCTGCACACAACCCCAAACCCATCTCAGTATGCCCGCCCCACTCACACGCGACCACCCTCACCCACGCACCCACACGCACATGCGTGTGTATGCTGCAGCCTCACCCACCCACCCACCCACACGCAGAGGCATGTGTACACTGCAGCACCCAAATGAAACCCGGGACTGATGGGACAAGTGCTCCGGGAATACAGCCAACGGCGCTGCATGCACCACTGTTGACAAGGGTGCGCTTGCCCCATCCGTTGCAAACTTTGTTTGGACAGTGCCGACAGCAGTTTGCACCCAAACCAAGTTCTTGTAGCTATGTCTCCACGTGGGTTAGGCCAGTTCCTACTGAAGACGCTGTAGGAACAATGACCCGGATGCATCAGCACCACAAAGCTTGGTGAGTGCAAGCACACGCAGCTGCGTACCCCCAAAATGGCTGTATGAATACAGGTGGCAACAAGTGTGTCTACGGAATCTCGAGGGCATCATTGGCACAAAGGGATAAGGGCGACAAGCTACAGTGTGAACCTTTGTACCAGCAGCTTGCTGTAGCTACCTGTCTGGGCAGCGTATTACCACGCACATTATGTTACTAGGTTTTGATTTTCTTGCTCAAATGGTGCCACGATTGGCACATAGGGCAGGCCACTACAGGTGATGGACTGGAGACGCAGGTGTGACGGTGCGAGTGCAGCCGCGCAGGTGATATTGTGGTGTTGATCGTCGGACAGACCAGACCCTGTACATGGCATGTGTTCAGTGTACGACAGGCGCTCAATGTGTAGTACAGGACACAAGTCCACAGTCACATATGTCTTGCAACACAAGCTTATGCCCGCAAAGCCTTGGCTTGCCACGTGGCTATATGATAGTAGACTGACGGCCAAACCTGTTCGTGTCTTGGTCACTAGCTTGGATGCTTGCACGTGAGTGCGCACATTCGCAGGATCCTTGATGGATCATGTGAGTGTGCCAACGAACGCTGGCTTCT
>JAYMFU010081523.1:0-10532 GCA_036784835.1 Phaeophila floridearum
ACGGATGAGTGCATATGTGCATGCTTGCCTGCATGCATGTGTGTGTGTGTGTGTGTGTGTGCGCGCGTGCGCACACGGGTGTGTGTGTGTGTGTGTGTGTGTGTGTACGCATGTGCGTGCGTGCACGTATGTGTGTGTGTGTGCACGTGTGTGTGTGTGTGTGTGCGTGTGTGTGTGTGTGTGTTTAGATGTGCGCGCTGGCGCGTGGAGTTGCATGGAAGGAGGCAAGGGAGCAGCGCAAAGTCAACATACACAGCCATGTGCTGCCCATGTTGTGCACCCCAGATTCAAACGTTCATACAGGCAAGCAAAATAGCTCTGAAGAAAGCAACACCCTCGCACCGATGCTTGGATACGCATTGACTTTTGTGTTCAGGACACAGGTCCAGGTGCCCACAGAGGTTTCGTGGTGTGCAAGCAGCATGAGGAACAAATCACACTTTGCATGTGCAACATATGTTCTGCACATGCAATGCTGATCGGATGATCTGCTGCATCTCATTCCTGCGGCGGGAACCACCACCAACCAAGATGAAGCATGTGATCGTGCGTACTGCAACATGCACGGTTATTCCAACCACAAGTGCACGCAGTTGCTCCACTGTATCCCTGCATGCGCTGCTTGGGTCCATCTCGCATGCCAATCCAGACGGAATCTGATGGTCTTGACCGAGATGGTGCGCACCTCTAATGGTGTTCGGCCGAACCGGTCCAAGGCATTCACCTCCGCACCAACATTAATTAACCATTCACACACAGAGTATGCTCCCTCTGCAGAAGCAACATGCCTACAGCACACGACCGTTTAGATGATTGCATGGCTGAGGGGCAAGAACGAAGGTGAAGAGGCCGACGGAACGCACAGTGGGGTACGTCTATCGTAGTCTGCACAACTCGGATCTCCAATTTGGATGCCCCATGCCTCCACGATCCGTTTGCAACGATCCACATCGTTGACACCGGCGAAAAAGATAAGTTCTCCGATTGCTCGGCGAAGTGCCGCCTGCGCATCCGATGCAGCGACGTCAAGTGCACGGGCTGCCGGTCAAGCGGTTCTGAGTACAGGAAATTGGATCCTACTGACCACCAGGCAGCTGACGTGCCCGGGACCCACAGACGCTCGTGAGACCCACAGACTGCTGTGACGCAATTCCGCGCGCGAGCCCGCTCACAGCCAAATTCCAGGTCGCATGCCGTACTGCGCTCTGGTAGTATGGTATTCACGGGAAATTCGCACAACGTCCACGACAAACGCGAGCGAAAGGGTGAGCCGGGGCTCACACGCAGGTCGGGTGATACGCCCCCTTCCGTGGCACGCGACGCACCCGCTCCCCGTGAAGGGATGCAACGTTCTGTCCGTTATAATCGTCCATGGCTGTGGGGTGCTGCCCAGTCGAGAAAGCACTGGTTTCTGCCGCTTCTCAGGCTTCGCGCTCCATCCGCCGCATGCAACCGTTCCGAAGGGGATCCGTAGCGAGCTAAGCCATAGCACGGTAGAAACGAAGAGCTACAGCTACAACGAAAGAAAAGTGGCTCTGCGCGCGCGAGCTCCAGGCGCCGGAGTGAATTCCGCCGGTTGCAGGCTGGCAGCTCAGCCGCGAGTGCACGCCACCGGCCAAGCCACAACGCAATTGGAGCAGTCCTACCGGGCCGCAGGCGAATTCGTGCAGTCCAAAACACGCACGGTGTGTGCGGCTGGGCAACAGTGCTGCGACCTTCAACTTTGCATGGATTTCGCATGCATCAGACGCCAGAGCGACTGTGTGCGGGACCACGGTGCGCCGCTCACATGGAATTTTCGTGCGCGTAAGCGATGGCAGGCCGCGGTATCAGGGACATCCCATGCTGATGCCTTACTGTCTGTGTGGAGATGCCGTCAGCGTAGAAACCGTTCCGGGCAGACCGTGCCAAGACGAACGTGCTCGTGATGCATGTTCCCGAGCGCGCAGAAACCAGCTTGTATCGATCTACACGACCTTGTGTGGGAGATACCGTAATAGCGTAATGCACGTAGTTGTGTACCGTATTGTAGACCAGGGGACAGAATAGGCAGTGTTTGGTTTTGATGGGTGCGTGTGTGTGAGATGAATTGGGCGACAAGGGAGCGGCCGCAAGCGGCCACTGCGGTTCGGCGGCATCACCACAATGCAGATGCATTGTAATGCTATTCGTTACACGCCCTGCCCCACGTTGGGTGCGGCGATCACGTTCTGTTCGAGCGGTGCGAATCTAGCTCGATTCCTGGGGGCAATCGAACAGTGTCCACCCCGTCGACTTGTATCCGAGCAACCCCGGCGACCAAGATACCTTGGACGTATGTATATCTCCGAGGTAGGCTGTACGGAGTGGGAAGGTTTGATGCACGGCTGGCTGCGGTTCAGCTCGCGGGCATCCAGCGAGTATGCCACTCATGTACCATTCAGCATCCGAGTAGGTGCGCCCGTCGATGACGTGTCACAACGACCTTGACGCATCGGCGAAGGCCAATGCGTGCAATGGCTCGCACTCTAGGAGCTTGAACAGCCTGTCGAGTGATGTACCAACAGGTGTCTGCTGCATGAATCCTACAGATATGTTACTAACATGCCAATCCACCAGTTCAACGACTGTTGTTCCAATCCAGCTGTCCGCATGCATATTAGCTACGAAGGAAAGATGTGACGCACCGGCGCGCCAGCTGCAGCGTCGTTGCTGGTCAGCTCGCGCGTGTGCGGCACGCTGTGTGCGAACATCAGAACCAAGAAATGATTTCAAAACCTTCATACCCATGGACAACAGCGCTGCGCGGTCGAATGAGGGTTCCGGACGTGTATGCTAGACAGCCAATTGCTCGTTTCGGAAGGTTCCGAGGCCGCCCTCAAACTTGTAGAGCTGTGCATTTAAAGCTGCGAGCAGGTTCTCCAGATCATTTAAAGCTTTTAAAATCCTTCACTACAAGGCCGACAATGAGCCGCTGACCACAAGTGATGATGTGAATCCGCACCGTTTGACCTGTTGTTGCTTTGGACAAGCAGCTCCGGGTGAAAAACATGCCCTATGCTTTATTTAACGTTCTTAAAGGTCCTTAATTACAACCTTTAAATCGGCTGAACAAGCCTCCCGGGACTTTTAAATGCACAGCTCTGAGTCATGCTATGTTGTTGCTGATACGCGGAACCTTCTGTACAGTATTTATGTTGCGTCGACCGGTGGTAATAGCAGACTCGTATGCATCGCGATGCGGTTTTGATCTTCTATAATATTAAGCTGGGTAACTCGGCGGCCTGGTCGCGCGTGCATGACACACCCTGTACACAGGGCCCTGTTCGTTGCGCCGAAATCGCGTTCAACAAACGGGAACGCAGCTTCGCCATATGTACGCCATATGTACGAGACGCTCGGCATGGTTCAAACGCTCTGCGCGCGCTCGTGTATGACATGTATATTAGATGCCATACATAATATTGGATGTCATACATAACATGGTGATGTGAGCATGAAGGCGGGTTCGTTTCTTTCGGTGCACGCGTTGTCATGGTCTGACGATGCATCGCGATGGTCTGTCTGCGCCGAACGCAGGTTGTGGTGCTTGCACACTGTGAGCCGTAGACGCCGTAGACCTAGTATACTCTGATTTCGTTCTGCAGTTCGAAGCCATGGGTTGTTGGAAATCGACGTATACACATACGTGTGGTCTCTTTAGTGGTGCTGTTATGCGCAAGTAGCCAAACGGATTCGTATTACTACTTTGTCTGCTACTTTGTAACTGCCTATGTGCTAGTGTGTGCTCGCTAGCCTGCTCAGTGGTTGCTTTGCCTGTGGCTGTGCTTGTTCTTGCCGGCTGATGTCATTGCTGCTCTGTAACTCCCTTTGTCTTGCTAGCTCACGCACTCGACGATGCATGCTATCCGAACCTTGACAACCGTCGGATTCCAGCGCTTGATGCTGCGTATTCTCGGTATCTCGTGAGCTTCTCTGTTGTCGCTGCTTATTGCTAGTTGCATTGTGCTTGGTATGTTATCATTGTCTTGCAATGCTCTGGCATGTCAACAGGACTTCGAACACCAAGTTCCGCCTTTGCGCTGTAACGGTGCCGGTGTGAAATCAACAGCAACGAACAATGCGACGTACTGCTGAGAACAAACACTCGAGCTCAGCACTCAATCCAATCCCCAACCCTCCTTTCACTTGTCTTCTGTCACCAACATTGAATCCGTCAAGAAGCTGCACCTCGGCTTCGTGCAACGTTTTCCCCCTTTTAACCTTCTCGGCTTAAACAGTGCGTGCTGTCACACACAGAGATGACTGGCCACGTTTGCCACATCTCAAGCGCTATTGTCCATCCTGCAAACCAGCTCTTTGTACAGCATTCACACGATCCACAACAGCAATGCAAGGCGAACGGCACAAAAAGAACACGTCATCCGCAGTTCGTTCAGACTGGTAGCAGGCACGCAGGTGCTGAAGCAGGTATGTTTGTCCAGCTCTGGAAACCCGTCAATTTGTATCACAGGAGAACTCCCACAGGCAGCCAATCGCCCATGGCTACCAATGAATGTAATTCGACGTGCTTCAGTCCCTAGATCGGTTCAGTTGAACTCGCTCGTAATCATAAATGCTTGACTCATTGTATGTCAACAGCAGATGCCAGGAATTGTGCAAAGACATTTCTTGCGAAGAACAACATGCATGACTGAGAGTCCAATAGAGTCCGTGGCAGATCAAGACGAATGTGCATGACTGAAACCGCAATTGAATCAGTCCAATTATGCAATCTGGTTGCAGGTGACCAGGGTGCAACAGTTTGTGCTGGAGTATGCTAGTAGAAACCTTACACACAGGAGGTCATAATCCAGAAAACAAACATGCACGTATGATTTGGATCGCACCTTGCTATGCTTTGCCAGGCGCTGCACCTCAGGGCTGTTGCTACCCAGCAAGAGCATGTCCAATCGACGTAATGCACAGGACACGCGTGCCAAACCCTCGAGTGCGCCCTTACCAAGGCCCGTATTGGTGAGGTCCAGCGTTGTCAGACCTGAGAGGGCCTGAACATCCAATTGCTGTGACAAAGTGGCCTGACAGGCTGATTGCGTTAAACGATTGACGCACATACATTCATACCGAAAACAAGAACCAACCAGTGCACAACATGCACCGGCCATACATCATCACCAGGGTCTCCCATTTCGATGAAACACTCCAGACCAGGCCCTTACGGATGCGATGGGCAGGGGCCGGCTGGAAAGTCAAACCGTGCACAGCGTAGCAACCTTTGCTAGGCTCCAGGCAACATGAACACAGCACGATGCACAGTGTCAAGAGACCATGTTGACGGTGGGACAGACTTGCGCTTTGCTTGCCGTGCACACCGAAGATGCGGTTACTTGCACACCAGTGGTACGCGAGTCTGATTGCGCTATGGTTTAACCATACCTCCAGGGCGGGAACGAGTGCTTCAAACCCGTCGTCACCAAGCTGTGGGTTCTGGCTGATGTCGAGGTTTACTAGCCATGTCATCTTGTTAAGCCCGTGAGCCAGCACGGCAGCATCCGCGTGACCAATTTGTTGTTCGCTGAGATCAAGGTGACATTGAGGAAGACCACACCGGTATCCAATCTTAAACTGCACCAAGGTATTTCAGTATCGGGTGAGCCGTCAACCTGGCCAAAGCAGTCCATGTGGTTATGCAGGAGTAAACACAACAAGAAACACACATGCGCCACACAGGTGTCAGTCTCACGGCCGCAGGCAGCGGGCCTGCGGCCACAAGTAATGGCGTTGGAGGGACAAAACAGCAATCCCACTTTACACTGCGCGCATGTCGAAGCCACTGTCAACCGGGCTGCGGCCTCCTCATAGCATCACTGTTATAAGCTGAACTGCGGACCTCAGTTTAAAAGGCACGGAACTGGTTCCCAATGTCCAACTCCACCAACACAAGGTGCTTCGGCATCGGGCCAGGCAACAGCTTGGACTCAGCAGTCCATGCCGTTGTGTGCAAGAAAACACAACAAGCCACACGCATGCAGCGCATGGACTTCGGTCCCAAGCCGAAGCAGCTGGCAAAGCGTTAACGGTACTAGATGCACAAACAGCAATGCTGCTGCGACGTGAACACAGCACCACGATTGTAAGCGTGCCGTTCGCAGTTCAGCTTGTCAACGAGATCGGGATTGGAACGACAAGATGCCAGTTTGACAGCTGACGGGCTGGCCGGAACGGTCAGACCACGATCATAGCAACAGGTGACAAATAAACATTATCCACTCGTGTGTAGTGCAGCGATACAAGGTTGGCATACGTCAGGTGCACACCTTTGGCGAGCTTGCAGCCGACATCAGCGCACACAATCCCTGCCAATGGACATCTCCAACGTTCACATGTAGGTGAGTCAGCTCTGAAAGGTCGGTCAGTGCTGCTCCCAAGCTCTTTGCGCCGGCTGGTCCAAACGTGTTGAATGCAAGGCTTAGACCCTGAAGGCTGCCCAAATTCTGCATATGCACAGTTTACAACATCATTGACGCGCTTAGTGCCACTAGTTACCCGAGACCGCAGCGGAGTATCTGGCAGTGCATTTTTTAAACACGTTCCGATGTGCGCACACACGTGAGTGCACACAGAGACACAGACACAGATGTAAACTGTGGCTGTGAACTCGGTCAGAGTCCAGCAGCAACCAGACGCGCAGCACTCAGATGCGGCAAACATAAAAACTTCGCTCATGGACGGCCATGCTGCTCGCATACCTGAAGTCCGGGTGCCAGTATCGACATGCTTGCGTCGCTGATCTTGCACATGACCAAACTCAAGCTCTCCAGCCGTGTCATGGCAGGCAGCGCCTGCGCAAACAACGTGGCCTCTGGCTCGTCCTTCAAACTGATGCCGTCCGCCGCAAGATGCTGCAGCGTGGTAAGGCCCTGCAGGTATCCAACACATTCAAGAGCCACACAGAGACGTTCATTGTGTTCCTGGATGTGTATTCACTATTCCGATCCAGCCTCAGCACCACCCACCAAGATTGCATGTAAACTACAGTCAGGGCTCGATTACTCTGTCCTCTTGTAATAAAACAAATGGCTGAGTTGTGGCGGGACTGGGCTGTCGTGCTAAAGCCGGGGACAATGTGCACGTTTGGTGCATGCCACAACAGGCCGAGCTATGATGAAAACGGGCTATCACAGGCTAAGTTATAGCGTTCCGACTGTATTCACGATGAACTCAAGGTAAGAATCACCAATTGGAGCCAACAGGGTGAGTAGGTATGGATGCATGCATGGTATGTGTGTGTACGTGTCATACGTGTGCTCACACGTTGCATATGCCTGCTTGCACGCACAAGCTTTTGCGTTTTGAACACATGGCCAACCACACCACATAAGGTGGTTGGCACCACTGAACCACTAGCGGGCGCCCAAAACCTGACGAGTACCAAAACAATACTACATATGCAACCTGATGTGTGAGTGGTCTGATCCCTTGCATACTCCAGTCACAGCATGGCAACCATTCAGTTTGTTTATTGGCCTCGATCAGTTGCCATTGGCGCCGCAAATTACACCAGGGGCGAGGAGAGAGCTGAATAGGCAGTCCGGACGGGGTGTGGTGGGCCAGCACGATGTGCAACTGGTGATTCATTAAGAACACTGGTGACAAATGACAGGATCCTGTCTGCCTGTGCTGTATCCTGCACGCCCAAGCTGCACACTGCTGATTTGAAATGGTGCTGGGCACACTTCTGGGAAGCCGGTAGCATGCCCTATCTGAAATTCAAGGACGACGTGGCAAAACAAAGCACATTGCCAAGCACAAGTACCCAAGGGGAAATCGGGCAGGCGCACATGCTAGCATCATCCAATGCAGCATGTGCCGTCAGCCATGCTTGCGCACCTTCACAGCCGACAGGACCAGGCACAATGAGGACAACGAAGGCTGGAAGACGTCATTTTCGAGCCGATCCATTTCTTCTTCACAATCTGATACGCATTCATCTCCGTTCATCCCAAAACCAAGTGCTGTGAGAGCTGTCATAACTGGGATCACCCTTCCTAACTGCTGATAGTCTGCATCAGTGTAAAGCTGTGCCCTGACATCCAAGTGCTGGAGTCCATGAAGCGCCTGCACAGGTGCAACTCGACTCAAGAACTCCGGAGCCACGGCCAGTGGACACAATGCTCTTGAAGCACACCAGTCACGCTCAGCGATTCCATGCACAAACTTGTTATCGAGCCACACGTTCGCGTAAGATGCGGGCATGCACCAACCTCATGCACTAAATACTCAACGGGCATGCAAGGGGACAGCCCAACACAATATGAGGCATGCATTAAGCCCAAGTATGAAGCAGACAGCTTCACCGGCTGAGCGACCAGATACATGAACACACCATTGAAGGTACACCGTCTGCAAAAAGCTGCCACATGCCGTGCTGGGGAGCTGAACCCCATACTCCAAGCTTGTAGTGCACATCAAAGAACTTGATGCTGTTGAGGCTGGGCAGATTTCTCAGGATCTTGCGCAGTGCGATGAACCCTTCTTCTTCTAGTTCGCAGTCCCTGATGTCCAGTGCCTCCAATCCGGACATCCTCTGGACGTTCACATGCAGTTAATCAGTTTAAAGCTTTCTAATCGCAGGGTGTTAATTCAAAGCTGTGCTTTCATTTGTGATGAGCACGCATGCACACGCACGCGCGCGTGCGCGCGGCGCACACACACACACACACACACACACACACACACACACACACACACACACACACACACACACACACACACGCGCGCGCACACACACACACACACACACACACACACACACACACACACACACACACACACACACACACACACACACACACCCCCGCGCACACACACACACACACACACACACACACACACACACACACACACACACACGCACACACACGTGTTACAAACTCACAGGTGAGCTCAGCCACACGCACAATTGCCAATCGCCGAACGAAACCGACTGATCAATCCCATAAAGCACAAGGTCGTTCAAAGATGGACACGGGCAAGGCGAGCAGGCCCAGTAAACAGCGTTATGGCTGTGAGTCGTCGCTGTTATTGCTTGCAACGGGAAACAAAGTGGATTTCAAGTGCTCGAGAGTTGCAGGTACCTGAAGGCTGGGAGCGAGCTCATCCAGGTCCAAGGACTCAATGCTCGACAGGTTGAGAGCAGTGAGTCCCGTCATCTCGTGCAACATGTACGCCAGGTCATCCTCGAGCATGTGGTTCAACTCGACATGTGCATGTGAGACGTCGAGGCACCGCAGGGAACTCAAGGAGCTCAGGGCCTGCAGCAGCACAGCCACAAATGTGCAAGGATGTCCCACGAGGTGCTCATTGCCAACTTGAATTATAGTTAGCTGGCTTGCAACCGGTGAAGGGCTGCATCAGAACAGTGTGCAACGATGCAAGGTTCCATCTGCGGCTGGCAGGAGCGATGGCACGCAAACCCTAACACAGGACCCCACCACAGCATCAAGTGCCTCTGCAGCCACAGAAAACATCAAACAACATTTATGAATGCACAGCAAGCTGATTGGATGCGAAACTTCCAACTGTGTTTCAATTTCACCGCGTCCACTACAGTACAAATAGCATGCACCAGACCATTCCAAGTGCACAACTACATGCGCCTAGGCCTACAGGTGCCATCAATCAGCTCACGACTCAATATTGCCAGCACACCGCGCCTAGTGCCGTCTAGAGCGGTGCAGAGCACGCACCCTGATGCCCGGACCATACGTATGCACGCCCCAGTGTCTTGACACGTCCAAGGCAGTCAAGAAAGTGAGTGAACCCAGCACATGAAATACTTCTGTCGCGAATGGGTCCTGCGGAATGGTCTTGAAGATCTTGACCTGCACAATCAAAGCAAGGAACTGACACAACCAATGCCTACTCTGACCTTATTGCTGGATCAAGGCAGCACACGTGGCAAGCAGATACTCTCTCGGAAAGACACAGCATTAAAAGCAGCACTAGCCAAGCCGCTACGTCCAGAACACATTAGCAATCAAGTTCCCCATCTGTACCGCAAACCGAGGCGTGCAGGAAGGTGCACACTGTGTCGAGGACAAGATCATTGAAGTAATTGTGAAACGGGAGCGCAAGCATTGGATCAAAACCCACACATCGGGCTGCACACCTGTGGAATCCTGAGGTCACGACAACACGATGGCAGGGCTTCCAACAGTGCTAACAGCGGGCACGAGTCGGGACAGCCAAATTCGTTGTCTCCAACATCCAATTTGCTCAGCTGGCATCCAGTGTAAGAAACAAGCTCAATCAGCTGTGGGACGATGGCGTCCGTCAGTCTATTACCGTTCAAGCTCAAAGAGCTCAACCCATTCAGCTCTGAAATAGTGGGGAAAAGGATGTTGAAACCGTCCTTTGTGAGCACCTCATGTTCCAGCCGGAGGTCCCTGAGGCCAGTTGCACAACGCAGCACTCTGTCCAACATAGGTAGCGGGAAGGGCACCAACATCAGGTTTCCCCGCAAGGACAGACATGTCAGGGAACTCAATAGT
>JAYMFU010081634.1:0-10528 GCA_036784835.1 Phaeophila floridearum
CGGCGGCGCCCGGGTGGGCCTGGCGGTGGGCGAAGCCGTGGGCGCGCGCAACGGCGCCGGGGTACGCCGCGACGGCGACGCGCTGTCCGGCACGGCCCTGTTCGTCACCGACTATCCCGCAGATCACTACCTGGTGGCCGACGACCGCGGCGCCCTGTACCTGCTCGCCGCCGACACCGAAGGCGTGCGCGCGCGTCACCTCACCACGGTCGACCGGACCCGGCCCACCGGCGAGCTGAGCCTCGACGGCGCCGCCGCCACCCTGGTCGCCGACGATCCCGGGGTGCTCGGGCGGCTGCTCGACGTCACCCGGGTGATGCTCGCCGCCGACACCCTGGGCGCCGCTCAGGCGATGCTCGACAAGGCCGTGGCCTACGCCAAGGAGCGCGAGCAGTTCAACCGGCCCATCGGCTCGTTCCAGGCCGTGAAACACATGTGCGCCGAGATGGCCGCCGAAATCGAGCCGTGCCGGGCCATGGTGTGGTACGCCGCCCATGCCCTGGATCACCTGCCGGAGGAAGCCCACCTGACCGCCTGCCACACCAAGGCCCACCTGGCGGAGGTCGGCAAGTTCGTCGCCAAGACGGCCACCGAGGTCCACGGCGGCATGGGTTTCACGGACCTGGTGGGCCTGCACTACTGGTTCAAGCGCATCGGGTACAATCGCCAGATGCTGGGCGTTCCGGAATTCCTCCGCGAGGAGGCGGCCCGGGCACAGAGTTTGCTGGCATAAATCCCATGGCTACGAAAGCTTCCAGCCTGCCGGTGCTGCCGCTCAAGAATACGGTGGTCTACCCGCAGATCATCGTGCCGCTGGCTGTGGGCCGCAGCATGTCCCTGGCGGCGGTGAACAGCGCCCTCGATCACGGCCGCGAGCTCGTCACCGTGGCCCAGCGCGACGCCGAGGAGCAGCAGCCCGAGCGCGACGGCCTGTACGACGTCGGCACCGTGGTCACCATCACCCGGCTGGAGAAACGCGACCAGGGCGCCCAGATCATCGTCCAGGGCCTGCGCCGGGTGCGCCTGGGCGAGTGCCATTGGGACGGCGAGCAGCTGGTCGCCGCGGTGACGCCGCTGCCGGACGTGGCCATGAACGATCTCGGTGACGACGAGGCCGCCGCCGACGCCCTGGTGCGCGAGAACCTGCAGCTCGCCCAGACCATCGCCCACATGTTCGATCAGGAGAACGGCGCGCAGATCTACCAGCAGCTGGTGGGCTCGCTGCCGGACCCGGTCAGCCAGATGTACCGCATCGCGTCGCTGGCGAATCTCGACCTCGAGCAGGAGCAGGCGGTGCTGGCCTGCGACGACGCGCTGGCCCTGCTGCGCGAGGTGCACCGGATCCTGCTGCACGAACAGAAGGTGACCGAGCTGCGCCGGCAGATCGCCGAGCAGGCCCGGGACGACATGGAGTCCCAGCAGCGCGAGCACCTGCTGCGCCAGCAGAAGCGCGCCATCGAGCAGGCGCTCGGCGAGGAGGACGGCGACGAGGACGTGCGCGAGCTGAAGGCGGAGCTGGACCAGGCCCAGCTCCCGGAGGCCGTGCAGAAGGAAGTGGACCGGGAGCTCAAGCGCCTGGCACGGATGTCGGTGAATGCCGCCGACTACCAGGTTGCGCGGGCCTATCTGGAGCTCGTCGCCGAGCTGCCCTGGCATCAGCGCACCGAGGATCAGCTCGACCTGGCGCACGCCCGTCAGGTGCTGGACGAGGACCACTTCGGCCTGGAGGAGGTGAAGTCGCGCATCCTCGAATCCCTCGCGGTGCTCGAGCTGAACCCCGAGTCCCACGCGCCGATCCTGTGCCTGGTGGGCCCGCCCGGGGTGGGCAAGACTTCCCTCGGGCAATCCATCGCCCGGGCCATGGGCCGCAAGTTCGAGCGCTTGAGCCTCGGCGGCCTGCACGACGAGGGCGAGCTGCGCGGTCACCGCCGCACCTACATCGGCGCCATGCCCGGGCGCATCATTCAGGGCGTGCGCCGGGCCGGGGTCACCAATCCGATCCTCATGCTCGACGAGATCGACAAGCTCGGCCGGGATTTCCGCGGCGACCCGTCCGCGGCGCTGATGGAGATCCTCGACCCGGCCCAGAACAAGGACTTCCGCGACAACTATCTGAACCTGCCCTACGACCTCTCCGGGGTGTTCTTCATCACCACGGCGAACACCCTGGAAGGCATCTCGCGGCCGCTGCTCGACCGCATGGAGGTGCTGGAGCTGTCCGGCTACAGCGACCAGGAGAAGCGCGCCATCGCGCGCCGCTACCTGGTGCCGCGGCAGCGCCGCGAGGCGGGCTTGAGCGAAGCGCAGCTCGACATCGGCGACGACGCTCTGGAGGTGATGATCCGCCGCTACACCCGGGAAGCCGGGGTGCGCGAGCTGGAACGGGTGATCGGCCGGCTGGCGCGCAAACGCGCGCGCCAGGTGGTGGAAGGCGCGGCGAGCGAGGCAAAGATTCAGGCGGCGGATCTCCCGGACCTGCTCGGCCCGGAGAAATTCAAGCGCGACCTGTACCGCGAGACCCTGACCCCGGGGGTCGCCGCCGGGCTCGCCTGGACCGAGACCGGCGGCGACGTGCTGTACGTGGAGGCGGCGCTCACCCAGAAAGACGACAAGGTCTCACTCACCGGCCATCTCGGCCAGGTGATGCAGGAGTCCGCGCGGGCGGCGCGCAGTCATCTGTGGTCGGTGGCCGAGCAGATCGACATCGACCGGGAAAGCATCGAGAAGCACGGCGTGCACGTGCACGTCCCGGAAGGCGCCGTGCCCAAGGACGGCCCTTCCGCCGGCGTCACCATGGCCGTGGCGCTGGTGTCGGCCTACCGCCACCGGCCGGCCCGGGCCGACGTCGCCATGACCGGCGAGCTGACTCTATCCGGGCTGGTGCTGCCCGTCGGCGGGGTGAAGGAAAAGGTGCTGGCGGCGCACCGTGCGGGTTTCCGCCACGTCATTCTGCCCCGGGACAACGAGACCGATCTGGCGAAGCTGCCGGACGAGGTGCGCCAGGACATGAGCTTCACCCTGGCGGACCACCTCGACCAGGTGCTGCACGCCGCGTTCGATCACTGAACTCTGCACGCCGGCGCCGGGTCCGCGGGGCAATCGCACCGCGGTGCCGGTTTCCGGGCCGGGTACTCGAGGGCCAGGATGCGGCGCGAGGCGCTGCGCAGGGCCACGAAGTGCTGCAGGGCCCGGAACGGATTGTAGGAGGGAGGGTTCATGCTGGCTGCTCTTGCAGATTCCCTGACAGGTTACGCCGACCCTACTGACATCAGTCTGTCAGGAGGGTTCTAGATCGGTTTCGAATGAGCTCATACTCCTGACAATGCTGTGTCAGTAAGCGGTACCCGGAGACCCCGCGGGCCGTGGGGAGTGCTGTTAGAGTAGCTGCCATGCGCCCTGCTGACAGACTGTTCCAGATCGTCCTCGCCCTCGGCCGCGGCCGGGTGGTGACGGCGCACTATCTCGCGGAGCAGCTCGGCGTCTCCGACCGCACGATCTACCGCGACATCCAGGACCTGATGGCGTCCGGCGTACCCATCGACGGTGAGGCCGGGGTGGGCTACCGGCTGCGCCGCGGCTTCCAGATCCCGCCCCTGATGTTCGACGGCGCCGAGCTGCAGGCGCTGGTATTCGGGGTGCGGGTCGCCCAGGCATACGGTGATCCCGACATGGCGGCGGCCGCGGACCGGGTGCTCGCCAAGGTGGACGCCGTGCTGCCGGAGCGGCTGCGCGGCGAGCTCGAATCCGAACGGCTGGTGGTGCCGCCGGCGACGCTGCCGCCCGGCGCGGCCGAACTGCTCGGCGACGTGCGCGAGGCCATCAATCAGCGCCGCCGGCTGTTCCTCGACTACAGCGACGCCGAGGGCAACAGCACCGAGCGCATCGTCTGGCCGCTGTCATTGCTGTACTGGGGCCGCACCTGGACCCTGGGCGCCTGGTGCGAGCTCAGGCACAACTTCCGCAGCTTCCGCGTCGACCGCATCGTCAGCTCCCGGGCGCTCACCTCCCAGTTCCCGGACGAAACCGGCAAGCGCCTGCAGGACTACTTCGCCGCGGTGCACGACGGCACCTGCTGACGGCATCGACGCCGCCCCCTTGTAGGAGCGATCTCCAGATCGCGATCACACCCGCTACCTCGTACGAGCGATCTCCAGATCACGATCACACCCCGGGTCGCGATCTGGAGATCGCTCCTACGGGGCGCCACGCCGGTAGACGAGCGCGTTGCCGCGCTTGCCGCAGATCTCCAGCCGTTCCGCTTCGCGCAGACAGTACGCCAGCTTCTGTGCCAGCCAGCGCGGCGCCGCGAGGGCCTCCGCCAGCTCCGCGGTGGTGAACTCCTCCGGCAGCGGCGCCGCGAGCAGCTCGAACAGGTCTTCGCTGCTGCGGAAGCGATGCTGCTCGAGCACCCGGCAGAGCCGCCGCTGGACCTTGCGCCAGCCCTTGCGCCGCCAGGACACCGTGTCCGAGCGTTCGCGCAGCTCCTCCTCTTCGGTGAGCACCACCTCGAGCTCGAAGTTCGGATGGTCCAGCAGCCGCGGAATGCTGACCAGCTCGGTCAGCACGTCCACCACCGCGCCGCGCTTGGGCGACTTGCGCCGGGTCGGCGCGCCGTCCGGATCTTCGGGCAGCTTGACGATGTAGCGCACCCGGGCGATGGGATGCACCAGCACCACGCGGTGCTGTTCCAGCACCCGGTCGAGCTTGCGCCGCAGACTGCCGAATCCCGAGGTCTGGATTTCGAAGATGACGTCGTCGGGGCGCATCACGTCGGCGACGAAACTGCCCGCCACCGCCACCTCCTGACGCGAGCCGGTGTCGCTGTAGTGCGCCTTGAGCGCCAGATGCAGCGGGCTTTCGTTGAAGACGCCGATGTTCACGGAGCGACATTAACGCCGAAGGGGCGACGAATTGCGAGCCCGCAATGGCGCGCTGTCAGGAAGCTGTGACATACTCGAAGCGCCTTCGGGCGACACGCCAGAACAATACCCTGCAGGGGAGAAAGCAGCGGATGAGCAGCGCAGACGGTACCTGGAAGACCACGATGAACACGCCCATGGGCAAGCAGGAGGGAACGCTCACGTTGAAGACCGACGGCGATGCCCTCACCGGCAAATTGGCCGGTCCTCAGGGCGAGATCGACGTCGAAGACGGCAAGGTCGAGGGCGACAAGCTCACCTGGAAGGCCAAGCTCACCAGCCCCATGCCGATGACGCTCGAGTTCGATGCCACGGTGGCCGGCGACGACATCAGCGGCAACGTGAAGCTGGGCGCCTTCGGCAACGCCAGCTTCACCGGCACCCGCGCCTGATCCGGGAACCGAGTCTGCATTAGGGCGGCCCCGCCCGGGGCCGCCGCGCGGCCTGCCCCGGCAGCCGCCGCCCGACCCGATCAGCCGCCCAGCACCCGGTCGAGCACGGCCAGGACCTCGCGCGGGCGGAAGGGCTTGTGCAGAGTCGGCGCCCGCGGCTCGTCCGTGCCGTGGCCTGGCTCCGACGGCGTGTAACCGGACATCGTGATCACCGGCAGCTCGACCGCCCGCGCGGCCACCTGACGCTGCAGCGCCCAGCCGTCCATGCCGCTGCCGAGCAGAATGTCGGTGAGCACGGCATCGAAGCGTTCGCCGCCGTCCAGAGCTTCGAGGGCCTGCTCGCCGGTGGCACACACGGTCACCCGGTAGCCCGCATCCTCGAGGATCCGCTCCAGCATCGAGGCGAGCAGAGTCTCGTCCTCCACCACCAGCAACCGGCCGCTGCCACAGCTGCCGCCGCGCGGCGCCGGCGCTTCCGCCTCCGGGACCGCGCCGTCGCCGGCCCACGGCAGGTACAGTTCCACGCGCGTGCCCTCGCCCACCGCAGACAGCACCCGCAGACCACCGCCGGACTGGCGCACGAACCCGAACACCATGCTCAATCCCAGCCCGGTGCCGTGGCCCACGGGCTTGGTCGTATAGAAGGGCTCGAGAATGCGGTCGAGGTGCTCGGCGGCGATGCCGACGCCGGTATCGGCGACGCCGATGCACACGTAGCTGCCCGGGGCCATGCTGAGTGAGTCCGCCAGCAGGTCGTCCACGGACACCAGGCCGGCGTCGATGCTCAGGTGCCCCCCCTCGGGCATGGAGTCCCGGGCGTTGATGCACAGGTTGAGAATGGCGCTCTGCAGCAGGGAGTTGTCCGCCACCGCGCAGGCACCCGCTTCCGTGTTCACCGCAACCTCGATGCCGCCGCCCATGGTGCGGCTCAGGATCTGATCCATGTCGGCCACGGTGCGGCTGGTGTCCACCGTCCGCGGGGTCATGGGCTGCTGGCGGCTGAAGGCCAGCAGCTGGCGCGTGAGGTCCGCCGCCCGCATGGAAGCCGACAGCACCATGTCTGCCGTGTCGCGGCCCGGGTCCGGTTCCGGCAGCCGGTCCACCAGGTCCTCGGCGCCGTTGATGATCACGTTGAGCAGGTTGTTGAAATCGTGGGCGATGCCGCCGGTGAGCGCACCTACCGCCTCGAGCCGTGCCGTGGTGGCGACCCGCTCCTGGGTGGCCAGCCGCTGCGTGGCATCGCGGAACAGCGTCACCGCCCGGTCGGCGCCCGCCTCGTCGTCGCGGAACACGCTGGACGAGACGTCCACCGGCAACACCGTGCCATCCTTGCGCCGGAACCTGAGCTCGCCGACGAACGAGCCGGCGCCCCGGCGCAGTTCCAGAGAAGCGGTGAGCGAGCCGTCGCCGTCGTCCACCAGCCCCGCCCGGCCGAGCGCGCGAATCTCGGCTTCGGAATACCCCAGCATGGTGCAGGCGGCGGGATTGGCCGCGCCGATGCTGCCGTCCGGGGCGCAGATCAGCACCCCGTCGTGGCTGCGCTCGAACAGCAGCCGGTACAGGCGATCGCGATCGTCGGCCCGGCGGGTTTCCGCGGCCATCGCCTGGCGCTCGGCGAACACCCGGCACACGGCGCCGACCATGCTCTCGTGCACCACGCGCAGGAACGCCTGGTAACCGTCGTCGATCCGCACCAGCTTCCAGGGCTGGACCACCAGCACGAAGGCTTCCTCCTCCAGCAGGTCTTCGTCGACCATGGTGAGCCCGAACACGCGCTCATCCAGGCGCGCGATGGTGGTGTGCCTGGCGGTGATCGGCAGGTCTTCCAGGTAGCGCCTCAGGGCGGCGTTACCATCCAACGCCGCGGCGCCGGATTCGGGCTCGCACCACATCGGCTCGGGCCCACCGGCGGTCAGCCGATACAACGCCGTCACGCCGAAGTCGCTCGGATTGGTGGTCAGCACCCGGCGGATGGCGGGTGAGATGGGCTCCAGCACGCTCTGCCTGGCGAGCTCCTCGGCCAGGCATTCGATGGACGCGGAGCGGCGTCGCTGCAGCACCTCCGGAGACGTCTCGGTCGCCACCGACAGCGCCCCGCGGGTGACCCCGTCGGCATCGTTCACCGGGCTCATGCAGAAGGTGAAGTAGGCCTCCTCGACCCGTCCGGCACGGGTCACCGGCAACAGCTGATCGGCGAACAGGCGGGATTCCCGTCCCGCCATGGCGGCATCCAGGGTCGAGGTGAAGCCGTCGACCATCTCCGGGAAGACCTCCTGCGCCGGGCGGGCAAAGCCGTGCGGATGCTTCTCGCCCAGGATCGGCAGGAAGCCGTCGTTGTACAGGGTGATCCACTCCGGCCCCCAGACCAGCAGCATCGGAAACCGGGTGTTGAGGCACAGCTGCAGAGCCTGCCGCAGCGCCGGCGGCCAACCCCCGGGCGGGCCGAGGGGAGACGAGGCCCAGTCGACCTCGGCAAGCCGCTCCGCCGTGACCGACGGACACAGGGTCATGCCGTGAAATCTGCTCATGGGGAAACACTGAATGCTGCGTTGCTGATACTGCCGGAACGCAGGTCACCGGAGCGGCCGGAACGGTTCCGGCCCATGCGTCAGTATAGTCGATCGGGTTTCGCGAGCAGGCCGCGCCGCCGCGGATGCGACGGCGTCAGCGCCCGCCGAGCAGATGCATCAGTACCGCGTCCAGGTCGGCCTCCGCATCCTTCAGTCCGGCCAGCCGGGCGTAGGTTTCTCCCGCCGCGCGGTGAAACCCCGTGGGCAGTCCCGCCGACTCGAAGGTGGCGGCGATCTCCGCCATCTCACCGACGAAGCGCCAGGCCTTCGGCGCCGTGCCCTGCGCGGTTGCCTCGCTGCGCTCGGCCAGGCCGGGTTGCGACAGGGCCCACTCGTCGATCAGCCCGTCGCTGACGCCTTCCGCCCGGGCCAGGGCACGTACCGCCAGCAGCAGCGCCGCCGAACCCTTGGTGTAGGCGGCGTAGCACATCTTCAACGCCGAGGCCGCGCCCACCGGCTGATCCCGCAGCGCCACCGCCGCCAGGGGCCCGGCAGCGAACCAGTCCGCCGCGGCAGCCGCCCGGGGCCCGGAGAGGTAGAGCCGGGTGCTGCCGGTCCGCTCCGCCGGCGGCCCGATGATCCCGCCGTCCACAAGGCGTTCGCCCAGCAGGCGTTCGAGACGCCGGGCGGTCGCCGGCGCGACGGCGTTGGCGTCCAGGTAGAGCCCCCCATGGCCGCGTTCAGCCACCCCGGCGGCGACGGTTTCCGCCTGATCCGGCGGACACACCGAGACCACCGCCGCCCCGCCTTCCAGGGCCTCGGCGAGGTCCGCACACTCGACGAATCCGGCATCCGCCGCCCGGGTGCGGGTCGCTTCGCTGCGCCCCTTCGATACCCAGCGCACGGTGTGCCCGCCGGCCACCAGGGTGCGGCCCACGGTCACGCCCATGGCACCCGGGTGCAGAAGCGTGAAGGTGGTCACTTGCGGTAATCCAGGGGCGGGTCGCGGTCGCCGAGCAGGGCGGAATACTCGAAATCGCTGCCGCGGCGGCCCTCGAACTCGTCCCGGGCGGCGGCGCGCAGCTCCGGGTTCTGGTACAGGTCCACGGCGGTCACGGCGAGCAGCTCCGCCGCCCGCAGCATGCCCTTGTGGCCGATGGAGGTGCCTCCCGCCGCCACCGCCTGCCAGCTGTGCGCCGGGGTGCCGGGCACCCAGGTGGCGGTGCCGAAGCCGACGGTGGGAACGGCCCAGCTCACGTCACCGACGTCGGTGGAGCCCATGCTCTGGCGGAACGCGAAGGGCTGCACCTGGCCGGCCGCCTCCAGCGGCGGCAGATCGTCTCCGAGGGTCGCACGGATCTCCTGGGCGAAAGCCCGTTCTTCGGCGTCGTAGCTGATGCCGCCGAGCTGCTGCAGGTTCTCGTGCACCAGCCGGGCCAGCACGTCGTTCGGCAGCACCGGGTAGTTGCCGTGCATCACCTCGTAGCTCATGGTCGTGCCGGTGCCGAGGGCGGCCGCCTCGGCCGCGTCCACAACCCTCTCGAACAGCGACTTCACGACCTCCGCATCCGGGTTGCGCACGTAGTAGTACACCTGGGCGCGTTCCGGAACGATGTTGGGCGCATCGCCGCCGTCGGTGATCACGTAGTGCAGGCGCGAGTCCTGGGGCATGTGCTCGCGCAGCAGGTTGGTCATGAAGTTCATGGCCTCCACCCCGTCCAGGGCAGAACGGCCCCGCTCCGGCGCGGCTGCGGCGTGGGCCGCCACACCGTGAAATGTGAAACGGCCGGACTTGTTGGCGGTGGTACTCGAGGGCGAGGCGTCGTTCCGGTCGCTCGGGTGCCAGTGCAGCATGACGTCGACGTCGTCGAACAGCCCCGCCCGGGTCAGGTACACCTTGCCGGAGCCGCCCTCCTCGGCTGGCGTGCCGTACACGCGCACCGTGCCGGCGCGCCCGGTTTCCGCCAGCCAGGCGGCGACGGCAGCACCGGCGGTGGCCGAGGCCGCGCCGAACAGGTGGTGGCCGCAGGCGTGGCCGGCGCCGTTCTCTTCCAGCGGCTGGCGTTCGGGCACGGCAGCCTGGGACAACCCCGGCAGCGCGTCGAATTCGGCGAGGATGCCGATCACCGGGCCGCCGCTACCGGCGCTGGCGACGAAGGCGGTGGGAATGTCCGCCACCCCGGCGTCGATGCTGAAGCCGCGCTGGGCCAGGTAGCTCCGCAGCCGCTCGCTGCTGTCCTGCTCCAGATAGCCCAGCTCGGCGAAACGCCAGATGTCGTCGGCCAGCGTCCGGGCGGCCTCGGCATCGGCGGCCACGTGCTCGAGCACGGCCTGGTCCGCCGCCCGGGCGGCCGGTCCGGCCGCTGCCAGTCCCATCAGCACCACCACACCGGCCCTGCGCATCCAACCACCCATCGCATCCTCCCGTCCGCTGAAAGAGAATCACTGTGCCGGCGATGCCGGCCCGGCGCAATTGTCAGACACGTTCAGGTTGGGTTAAGTTTCGGCGCGGTAAGTTGCCAGGGTCCATCGTCGGGAGCAGGTGTCATGGACTGTATCGGCCGGAAATTCAGCGAATCTCGGAGCATTCCCCAGCGCATCGGGGCCAGTCGCACCGCGGCCGTAGCCGCCCTGGCCCTGGCCGTGAGCGTGCCGCTGGCGGCCCTGCCGCCGAGCCTGCCGGACCCGGCGGAAGTGGCGCGCACCG
>JAYMFU010081745.1:0-10522 GCA_036784835.1 Phaeophila floridearum
GCGCACCAACTTTACATTTCAGCAATCGATCGTCGCCCGGGAGTAGCTGTGCGTCTGCGCGTTCCATTGCGCTGTCTACCCGCGACAGCCGGGGCAGCTATTATCAGCCCTGTACAGAATGTGCCGGGTACAGCCTACCTCAGTCTGCATTATCCTTGTTCATGGCGATGGGCGTTATGTGGCGTGCAGAGCCTCGCATGCGCCACCAGCCCCTTCTGCGGGTAGGCGGTGTCGTGCCGCGGAACGGTGGCATGTAAGTGTGAATGACTACCCCGCGCGGCCCTCCTCGCCATCCATGCATACAAGATGAGACTACGCGCCGCACTCGAATGCCGTGCAGCACACGTCGACACGGACCTGCTCCCCGTGCCCTGCCCTTGCGCCGGCGCGACAATTCCCATTTATGGCGTCGAACGGGTCGACGGATAGCAGTGAGTGTCTGTATTCTGCATTTTGTAGTTACCAGCTGGACTCGGTATCTAAAAGCAATGGACCACGAAGAATTGCCCGAGGACAAGATTTTCCTGTTCCTGTCCATTGACGGGCTGGAGGAAGAGCTGGAATGGGACCTTAAAGAGTACGTGGCGGACTGGCGGGAAGGCCGGCGTGCCGAGCTCGTGTCGCGCGTCGCCACTGCGGCGAACGTGAGCATCGTCGGCCAGCTGCACGTCAAGCGGCACGGGGACGGCGAGACCTGGAGGTGGCTGAACATATCCGACGTCGTGGACTTGCTCTTCCGAGACATCCACCGTGCGACTATTCCTGCTCGCTCCTGCCGCGCGCGGACCTGTGGTGCCGGGCCGAGTTCGAATTCGAGTTCGACCGGAATATAGTGAACTCCGCTGTAACAGATCCCGATATATCGACAGAGACAGCCGGCGACTCAGATACCAACCAGCCAACCGTCTGGGCGACACCATGCCCAGGCCCCTACAGGTGGCACCACTCGCCCACGCACTGACCATCGGTGACACTTGCAGACAACCCAGTGGTCTTTGTCGCAAACCAAGCACGGGAGCGGCGCGTACCGGCAAAGGCAGTGAGGTCCATTTTCGCGAGCATCCCGAAGTTCAGTGCGACACAGCCCGCCTCTGTCCCTCCACGGCCTGGCCGCCCAGTGGGGAGGCCGCCCAACCGGCCCAACAACGTCGTGGACTTGGTCGGTACAGCAGCGGCATTAACCACCCCTGGTGCGGTTCCATTGTGCTGCGCGCTTGGCCCGTCACGGGTGTCTAGCTGTGCGACTCGCAGTGGACACGCGGCGGCACTTCGCCACCTGCGTGGTGAACCGACTACTTTCCAACTCACGCACTTGTTTCCGTATGATGAGACTGTTCATTGGGTTCAACAGCTTCTGTCTCGCATCCCGTCCGTGGCATGCTCGCGACACCGAGTGTTGCAATTGATACACGCATAGCCAGGCCGAGCACCCCGCCGACGAGCTGTGTCCGCAACTCGCCCCCTTTCATTGTATCCAGGCATTTGTCCGGTGTGCAGGCGCGTCTCTCACGTCCACATCCTCCTCGCTTCCGTCGTCGGGCAGCAGCGCAAAGCGCGCGCCCACACCAGACGACATGGACACGACCCGGCCCGTGAGACAACGCGCAGCACCGACGTGTGGACGCCCAAACACCCCGCCCCCCGCAGAAGGCCAGGAGCAGCCCACGTCCATCCACTTCGCACCGTACACCCACGCTGGCAGTATGCCGGTGTCCGCGTTTTACAACATCGCCAAGGCGCTCTGTGCTCTGCACAGCGAATTCGACGACGCGATCACAGACATCATGCGGCGTCGCGTCAAAAAGGACGGCATCCTGCCGCTGGATACCGAGACCGCCATCACAAACGCCATCTGTATGAGCCAGGGCACGTTCACCGCGCTGACGGAAACGACTCAGGTACCGCTCCGAAACACGTATGCACATGTTAATCGGTGAGGCCCCCGTCAGTTTTCTCCTTCACACAAGCCCGTGCCTGTGCTCTGCCCGCACGATCACTCTCACAGCGCACCCTCCCAGTGCGACTGGCATGCCGACAGTGGCAGTCCAGCCGCACCACTGAGGGAACATCCATGGCGCGTACACTCGCAAGTATGGTCGCACAGAGTCCCTGCTCCATGTGTCGACTACACTGTGTTCACGACCCTGCCATCTTGGCCGAGCATTGGGCCGGCCAAGCCGCACCATGCCTCATTACGGTCGTACCCATCAACATCGCTAGTGTGCTCGCAGCACAGACTGCGATTACTGATGGACTGCCTACAGGCTGTCAGGGAGGTGATGACTGCAGCCGAGCCCGACGACCCCCCCATCGCCGATCGCCGGAGCAACATGCTACTTGACATGCTGGACCGCGTGTCCAACGTGTACACGCTGCAAACCACCACGCTGCACAAGACATACAAGCTGATCAGCGGCCAGGAGCAGTGCAGCGCAGAGATCGTGCACAGGAACCGCAGGAACGTCTTCGGTCCGGCCGCGGTCACTGGGAAGGCCAAAGGCGGGGGTGACGCGGATGTGGGGCGTGACCGGGACGTGCCCAAGAAGCCAAAAAGCGCAGGGCTCAAGACGCTTGCACGCATGTGTGACAAAAAGGCACGTTTTTTACTCAGCCTGTTCACAATGACCACACAGTTAGACCCTCCCCTGACCCCCCACGCCCCATCCCCCCCATCAGGCAGCCCTTCCCCAATCCCTTCACATATGATCCGGCGCCTCCATATCCGTTCCTATATCTAGCGATGTAGCACATCGTACAGAGCCGCTTTGTAGTATCAAGATGACCAGCAGCATTAACACCGACTGTGTACGCATCTCTGTTCAAATCAAACTCAATGAACCCCGACATCTGGTAATTGGGTCTCGACTGCATGCATACGCTTCCGAAGTGCACTTGACCACGACATGTCGCAGGTAGCTGCACTCTTGAGTGCCCACCACTCTCGAAACCCCAGATACATTTGGTCGTGACCTGCCACAGTTGCGCAACACGCTGGCCGCATGACACAGGTAGACCACCAGGGCCGCTACCAACCCGAAGGGCTCACTCTGACACCAGTCGAGTGGGCCCAATTCTTCGGCCGCTGGGTACCGGAAGAGGCACTGCAAGCAGGAGCCCCGATGCTCGCGTACCGCCCACCAGCGACCCCACCGGCCCGCCTCGAGCAGCACGCGAAGGCATGCAGCCGCGCGCTACAGGGCCTGCCGACCGCCGCCCCACCCCGCGGAACAGCCTCCACCACTGCCCTTGGCGGCCGTTCCGTGCACGTGGCGAACCACGCCGTCGCCGGGGGAGGGGCAACAGACGACCCCGACGACGCCCCTCCCCGCCAGTCCAACGCGCGCCTGTCTGACGAGCGCGACGCACGCGCTGCCGGCGAGTGGATGGTACGCAGACATACATGTGCACGGTCAACAACAAGAGCTGACTTGTTGACTTGACCCCCCCGCGACGCAGGCTGTACCCACCCATGGTCCAGCGAACACTCCCTGTCTCCGGTGCATCCCACACGACAGCACAGCACCGCCAATCACCACGTTTGGCGATAACACCTGACCCAATTGTATTGCGTCGTCAACATGACGCAGTGCATGACGCGCGCACAAGCGTGTACCGATGCTAGCTTCGTCATCCTGCGTTCACAGCAGCTGCACCTTCCGTTCACAAATACCACCGTCCCATGCACACTTACTGCCATGCGGAACCGCCTACGATCTGCTCTGCCGCCACGCACCCGGTATATAGCAAACCACGGACGCATCTCATCCGCCGTGTTCCATACAGGACGACGACCCCAAGGGTGGCCGGGCCGGCGCCCGGGGCGTCCGGCCCGGCGCCTCTGGCTCTGCCGCCGCCCCCACCCGCCTGGACGCCTACCACCTGGACGCCAGGGAAACCGCGCAGACCGCCCGCTTCCCGCGGCTCTCCAAGGCCGCCGCGACCGCCCTGACAGCCGCCGGGGATGACGAAGACGAAGACCACGAGTCGGTGCGCGAGGATGAGGAGGCCGAGGAGGTGGCTCCTGAAGACCGGTACGCACCTGCAGAAGACGATGAAGACGCGGGGTCCATCGACAGCCGGGACGACCACCAGGAGCGCCTGGAGGCGGAGGACGCGGCGGCCGGGGTGCCACAGGAGCCCGTAGACGAGTTCGTCAGCGACGGCGAGGGGCGTGGGGTCGAGGAGGGGCAGGCGACGCCGCGCGAAGACAAGGAAAACCAGAGAAGTGAAGTCGAAGTCCGCCACCACCCTAGCCTACAACTGCGACCTCCACATGTTCCGCACTACATGTGCATTCACCGTGCACATGCAGCATGCCACACCTGCCCCCCGTCCCTGACTGGCAACAACTTTGTTGACTGGCCAAGACAATGGGGTACACGGCCACCAAACTGCACACACTGGGAACATCTGGTCCCAGCATCAGGTCCATGTTGGATGATGATTGTCTTGTGTGTGGTCGCATGCGTTGGCTTCATGTGACCAAGCACCAGATTGGCACACACATGTGATGTACTGGGGATGACGTGACCAAACACACACAGCATCGAACACACGTGAGTACACAACCAGGGTTCTTCGGGTCTTGCCAGTGAAAACCGCGAGGCGAACGGCGCTCACAACTCACACTAACCCCTCCCCATGTCCAAGAGTCCCATGTGTTCAACTGCGCTGCCTAAAGCTTGTGTGCTCCTCCACCTCCTTCGCTTATGGGTTTCGCCCCCACAGCCACGTTATAAGTAACCTATCCCACCACACAGACCGCTGAGTTCCCCCGTACATCACATGTATAGTGCCTGATAGCCCAGACCAGTTGCAAACAGCATGCCTTCATGTCATACCTCCATTTGCTGTTCGAAATTTACATGTCAGAACCATGTTTGCACACACATAACTCTTTAGTGGTTCACCACCCATGTGACCAAGACACCCTCCAGTTGACCACTGGATCATCCAGGGTGTGCAGCGCACGTGACATGCCATACTGAACAAGGCATCTGAACATTGTGAATGTGACACATCAGCCTCTCTGTACTGCCCCCCTCCGTCTGCAGCCACTCAACCCGTAGCCTCACTGCACTGTCAATTAGTACAGCAACAACTTCACTGCTGGATGATGAGTAAAGGGTACATGACTTAGCACACTGTCCAGGCCATCCACTTCTTCCCCTTCACTGTCTGAGTGCCCGTCTGTCCTCTTCGAGTGCCTTGACGATATAGTCTGTAGTCTGGGGAACCCCATAGAGGGTACACGGGCAGTGACGGGACGTTGTCGGGCCTTGGTTAGTGTGCACACGGCTGTACCACCCCCTGACAGCAGTGGACCATAAATGATGGATCAAGACATCCTCCAGTTTACAACTGGACCGCCCAGGGTGTCCTAATCCATCACATATCCACAACACACACAATGTCTACATCATCAGTGTTTGACTCACACGCCCATGTCCCAACGCGAGTATTCAACACACAAACCCACACACCCGTACTGACAATGGGGATGACATGCAGGAAGGAGTAGTCAGAGGGAGAGGAGCGGGAGCGGCGCGCAGGGCGGCTGCCCTGGCCAACGCCGACAAGAAGGCCAAGGAGCGGGCGTCGAGGCTGGAGGCGGCGGCGGTGGCGGTGGGTGGGGCCAAACACCCCACCCCACGCAACTTCACCAAGGCGTCGCTCAGGCAGGTTGGCCCCCCCGGTAACCCACGCGGCCCCCCGCCCGCCGCCCCAGTGGACCCCGAGGAGCCGCCCGCCGGGAAGAAGCCCAAGGGCAAGGGCAGGAGTGGGGCGGGTGGTGGGGTGGTGAGGGCCAGCGACAGGGCTCGCAAGCCATCGACCAAGGCCCGGGGCTAGGCGGTAGTGGACAAGACACAGGAACGAGACGAAAAAAAAGAAGCAGAAGAGCGGACAGAGAGGACAAGGAGGGGCCAGGGCGGGGGGGGTGGATGCCAGGGGGGTGCAGATGCACCCAGTACCCGCCGCCAGCCGGGCCGTGCCCAGCTGCTCTAGAGCAGGGGCAGCGGCCAGGCAAGCAGGGTGTTGCACTGGGCAGCTGTAACTGCTTGAATTTATTGCCTCATTTGTTTTACTAGAAAAAAATGCTAGGATACTGTAATGAGAGGGCCATACAGCGCCCAGCGGGTACATCATATTCCCAGTTTTGTCCGTTGTCTGTCCATTGCCTCTGTATTGTCGCTGTGTTTTGTGCGCATCGTCTGCCCATACTGTGTACCTTCGTTTGGAAACTGCCCATCATATGCGCGTTGTCTGGGGCTGTCCGCTGTAATTTTTGTCGCTTTTCTGCGGATTCTATTGATACACCACGGCCAACCAGTATTTTTTCTCTGTGCTTTATCCATTTCTCTGGAATTTTTTGTGGATTACCTCGATATTTCGTACATTGTCCACGGCTACAGTCTCGTGAGAACCAACTGTTCTGTCCATTTTCTGTACATTTTCCGCAACTTCCAACGGTCACGAGCTGACCTCCGACCAGTTTTCGGGGATCCATTTTCTGTCCATGTTTTGCTCGGTATTTGTGTCCCTTTGGATTTCCTGCACATTCCAGAATGGATACAAAATGGGGAGCGCCAGAAGCCTCCAGACGACCGACCCCCAGAAACTTCAATTCCAGGACTCTCCGAGCCGCGGAAAAGCATGCACAACATCCGCAATCAACAGACGAACCTTCCCGAAGCCCGCCGTCGTACTTTCCGCGACGCGCGGCAACTCCGCGACCCGGTCGCACCACAACTGAGCGCCAGGGGCACGCCAGCACGGCGCGCTGCCTTGAGAAACATCGGAACATCACATATAACATACCTGCACCACGCGAGGATGAAAGAACTTACATGCCGGCGGGCCCAAACCGAACCCAGCCGACTCGCGAATCCACAGAATGCCCGTAAACAACCCGACGAACAGCCACAGTGCTCTCCGACGCCAACGACCAGAATCCGTAGAACAGCCGCGCACAGGGCTGATGCGTCCATTCCGACCCGCCTCCGCAATCCGTAGAAAATGTAGGGGAAATACGCATAAATCTGTATGTGTCCGGCGGGCCGTTCTGCTCGCCAGGCAACCACACCTGGGACAAACGAATGTTGAACTGAATGCATAAGGTGAACAACACACGCAAGATACGCGCAGTCTCAGTAAACTCTGCACCGGACACGGCGAACTTGCTAATGCACTGCACAGCTTGCATGTTGTCGCACATAGGGGAGATATGCAGGTCCCGCAGGTAATCGCCAAATAGGCGCAGCAGCACTACAAAATTAAACAGCTCCCATTGGTTCGCCGAGTCCGTCACTGGATGGCCTTCCCCGCAAGGCAAGGTACGAACATCTTTCGGGGAAAGTGCAACGAACGCCCCGTCGACGAAGACCCCTAAGCCGCCGAGCCCGGTGGCGTCCAAGCGAACATCCATCTGGGACTCGGGCCCTATGGCCACCACTCTCCCGTTGAATGACTCTAGGTGATCCCGCCACCATAGCATATCCATGCGGATGTGCATGTTGAGATAAACCTTGTGCCCCGGAGCCCGGACGTGGCCGTGCTCGTCGCGGTAACGAAGGCACCTCAGGCGGTGCGTAAAAGCCCGACCGCCATACACCACCCCAGAGCAGAATGTGAGGTAGCCGATGAGGCTGTCTAGCTCGGAGCGGGTGCACTTCCGGTGCTTGGTATGCGTCCGTGCCAGCCATTGCGTAATCAAATGCCGCGCCTTCTGCAGCTTGTCGGCAGGCAGCGAAATCGTGCCAGCGCACGAGTCGAGCCACAAGCCCAGCCAGCCGATGGCACGACACGGGGCGATGAGCTTGTGCGGCTTAGTGTTGATTTCCAATCCCAGGGAGACCAGCACATGCCGTGTGACATGCCATGCTACGCAACACAGATATTCTGACCCGGACAAAATTAGCCAGTCGTCCACCACGTTGTGAACATCGACCAGGTCCCCAGCCGCGAAGTCCATGCGCTTGAGAATGCGTAGAACGCATCTACGCACTGCCCGAGACGGTCTACAGCAGACCTCCGGCGCGTGTCGGATGCCAAACGGCACCCTTGTGTCCACCACCGGCTCGGGCCCGTTGCCGAAATCCCAGACGAAGACTAGGAGCGGCCAGTCTGTGGGGTCGACCGGGAGGTGCCTGAAGAAGCCTTTTATGTCGATTTTCGCCATAAAACACTTCGGGTGCGTGCGCATGTAGGCCGCGGCCTTGTCGACGCCGTCCATATTCATACGGAGGTAATCTATGCGATCGTTGAGTGAGTCACCAGGCGGCCAGGAATAGTCATGTATGACGCGTGTGCCAACCTGGAGCGTCACTTGGAACTTGGGCGTGGCTCCCAGGGGATGCATCCGGTCGAGAAAGCCTAAGCTGCCTAACAGAGGATGTCGCGACCGCGGAAATCGGAGCAGAAGGCCACGTGTAACCTCGTCCTCGATCGAGTCGACGACGCCGGCGCGGTGTGCCTCCGCGAGCACGGATGCGTGATTGAAGCGTATTGGATCGGGGCCGAGAAGCGGGTTCGGCACTGGCTTAGGCAAGTGCTCGCGTCGACAAATCGGAACGCCGAAGAGAAGCATATATCCGATGAAGCCGAAGTCCTCATCGTCCGCTAACAGTCTAACCCACTCGTGAAACTGTCGCCGCAACGGGTTGGTGCGTAACGCGTTGACGGCAAGTATGCGCAGAGGACAGGGCCAGCGATCGGTGTCGCCACCGCCCCGCTCCCAGGCTCTATCGTAGCGACGAATGCCGGACGAAGCAAGATCCGGGTCGGAGACCGGGATTCCCGACGGGTTGCGCGGTCCTGAACGCAAATTACACATGGGTAACAACACAATCAGGCCAAGGTACGTAAGCATAAGGAACAAATGCAATGCAGTACAGTCACAGCTGCGATCATTCCACTTCATCGACACACCTACCGTCGCGGTTGGCCTGTTTGCCACCGCGGCCGCCTAGGCCTTTGCCGCGCTTGTTGCCGTCCGGCCGATCAGGCTTGTCGTGCTTATCGTGTTTGTCCATCCGCTCACGCTTACCGAGCAGAGACTCAAGCAGCCGCTTATCAACACGCACGAGAGCCACTACAGTACTCGCCTCCTGAAATTCTACGATCGACACCCGGCCATCGGCATACCGGAACTGCCGATTGTATTTGAACGCTTCGCGGAACGCGCGGTCCATGCAACGCCACACTTGGCCGACCGCTAGCTCGCGCTGGACACTCGACAGCTTGAGGTTGTTCTCCAGCTTTTTGAACAGACCGCCCCACGTGGGTAGAAAATGTTTGATTGCGTCAGCAACCGCCGCGTTCGGTAAGAGCCCGAAGGACTCGAATGCCCGGAGACCGCTTGATACAGCCTCCACTACCGTGTTCGACGCCATCCCGACCAGTTTAGCATAGTCAATGTCGTCCACCGCGCGGGTCACTCGCGCCGCCGAATACTGACCATTCGAATCGGTTTTCGAAAACCTCCCGATGTTGGTCGTTATCTCGAGCGTGAGTTCATGGACGGGATGTGAGTGCATGTCGAGGTAGTACACCGGCTCCGATGCGCTCGCGGAAGCCGGACGGTACGACGTCGGGTTTATCACCACGGCTCGGTCGCACCCTCGGGGCTTGCCCGCGCGGTCGTTAAACGTGAACAGATTGTCCATAACGCCAACGAACCGCGTCGGAGCTACCACTATGCATTGCGCCAACGCCCTCGCAGGTGCAGCAGCAGACCACTCGTGAACGGGCAGCAGTATGCGCTAGAGCCTAATCGGTGTGGGCGAGCTGAAGGATGCGCACGCGCACACAACAGCGTAGGGGGGAAGGGCCTGACGAATGTCGCAGCACAACCCACGTGTCATTTGGAAGGACCTGCCGGAGCGAGGTTACAACCAGGCACGTATACCAGCTACCAAATGCTGGAGATGTGCATCGCAGTAAGCGTGTGCACGTCGTGATGCAAGCGGGGTTGACTCGCGACTCGAATTCACTGCGTCGTAGAGTTCGATTGCGCGAAAGATTCAGAGTTTGAACACTTAAGAGCTAAACGATCCTGCTCACACGATCCGGAACCAGGTCGCGGACGATCGATTGTGACATGTGACTGGCCGTAGCCCGCACCGCGATATGACAATCACTGCGCGGTCGCTGTCAAGCAGTAATGCGTCGCCACGAGTGAGTCAAACATGAGTGACGTAAGTCATGAAACGCACCAGCTGGTGGCGAGTCCTTGTTGAACTCCTGCAGCACCATGCGCATGGCGTCCCCGCCGCTCTGCACCGCAGGTTGAAGGCGGCGCAAGGCCTCCATGGCCTTGGGATGGTCGGTGAAGTTTGAATTGTTGACTGTGGTCGACCCGCGGACGATCGACGCGACAAAAGAATCGGCCAACAGCTCCTCGACCACCGCGCGGACGTCGTCGGTGGCGCGAGCCGCGGATGCCTCGAAGAACTTGTAAGTCGTGACGACGAAGTCGTCTTCAGTCTTCGCGGCCTCCGTGGCCCACGACTGGTCCGAAAAT
>JAYMFU010081856.1:0-10515 GCA_036784835.1 Phaeophila floridearum
CACACACACACACACACACACACACACACACACACACACACACACACACACACACACACACACACACTCACACTCTCTCACACACACACACACACACACGCGCGATGCTTGCACAAACTGTATCTCTCGTTGTTGCTCTGTCCTTTGTGCGTGCATGCATGGATGCATATCTTCGCTTACTGCATACTCGCTCCCCTCACACACTCACAGCTCATGTTGGGCTTTGATTGCAACCACGAATCACTTGAAATATGGCGCATCTTGTGAAGATTGCAATGCAAACGCACACATGGGTGTGCACGTGCAGGAAGGCACACCTGTTTGATATTGACATCCCAGGCAAGATTCGCTTCAAGGAGTCGGACACACTAACCGGTGGTGACTCACTGACCTGTGTTTCTACTGCGGTTGGCAAGGTGGGCATTGGCATTTGCTACGACATACGTTTCCCCGAGATGGCCATGGTCTACAGGAGCCGGGGCGCTTCGCTGCTTGTGTACCCTGGGGCCTTCAACATGACGACAGGGCCGGTCCACTGGCAGCTCCTGCAGCAGGCACGAGCAATGGACAATCAGTTGTTCGTGTGCTCGTGCTCGCCTGCGCGAAATTTAGATGCAGAGTACCACGCTTGGGGCCACTCGATGGTAGTTGGGCCGTTTGGTGAGGTGCTTGACGAGCTGCAAGACGGTGAGGGGATGCTGGTGCAGACACTAGACATGCAAGAGGTGGACACGCGCCGTCAGAACATGCCCCTAGACAAACAGAGACGCCGGGATTTGTATCACCTTGAGGATGGAGAAGCGTGAGCCGCACATACTGGATAGGAAGCAAGAGCTTGTGCAGCCTGTGCATCCATTCTATGCAGACCGCAGGATGTGGCAGCTATCGTGGGCATCCTGTAGGGCGTGCTGGTTGCAGACAAGACTATTCACACAACACATGATGGTTTAGGATTGGTGCAGGGTGTGCAAGCGGCTCTTGAGTAGCACTGTATACAATGGTTGTACAATGGTTGTGTTCACAGATGCCATCAGAGCCCCCTTGTGATTGCTGACATGCAATTTTCCCATGATGCAGCTACTGACCAACTCTATTCGCATGTACTCTGTAGTCAATGTTTCGCATTCATGTACTCAGTAAGTTGCGTGTGTTTGGTTGCTGGTCACGACGGCTACTGTTTTGTTTAGTTGTTGCCGTTCTGAAGTGCCATTGATCAAGCACTCGTCATGCATACCTCCGGCGTGCAGTTGTGGCCACATGTCACTTCCCCATCCGTTTGCGTGCATTTTGCTCAGATGAGCCTTCATATGCCCTGTTTCGGTGTTGCCTTCAACTTGGCCACGATGGCAGGCGGCATGTTTGTGCATGTTCGCCACAGCTGAGTTGTACATCGCCATGCGGCACCTGTGCTCGGTTGCATGTTGCTTGCTCTGCTTTTAGGCTTGGCGGCTTCTTGGTTGCTCTGGTATTGCTCTGTATTTCTGCTACTGCTTTTAGCCGTGTTCTACCTTATCTATTGCTTCAACGGTTTCATGTGACATGCATGGGCCCGTACGGCCCGTGCATGTGAATTTCCCATGGGTCAAGAAAAAGGGCCGCATGCATGTAGATTGACACAGCAAGGAAACAGGCAAAACAAAGGCCTACAATCGACAATCAGCAGGGCTGGTCAGGAGGCGCATGCATGTAGATTGACACATATCAGATATGGAACGGACACGCAGTACTGTGAAATCTTGCCAGTCTGGACTGCAATGCTAGAGCTCTGGCTACTGCTTGGGATAGTGGACGCACATCTATTCATGTGGCGTTCCTTGCTCTTGTGTCGCTTTGCTGCCGCCAGGGTTGTGCCAATGGATTTCAGCTCTGGAAGTGTACGACAAATACGTATTGTCCGAGCCCTTGAGACATGTACGACAAATATTGCATCAATATGGTCCTCGAGTCGTTGCCAGCACGTCGCGGGGCCTCGAACCCGAAGCTGGTAAGCCTTGCTTGCCCTCGACCTGCCATGGTGCCTTTTCGAGCGTGTACGACAGCGTACGACAGATATGGACGACTTATGGACACAGCGGTCGTGTACGACAGAGTACGACCAGTTTTACGACAACTTTTAATGGCTACAAGGGCCATGCACGACGCGTACGACTGTACGACACGCCGTATATGGCGTTTGGCACAAGCCTGGCTGCCGCGTCCTTTCCTCCTTTCTTTTTGCTGGCCACTTTGTGGCCTGCGCATGCAACGCGTTGCTTGCGTCTATCGTCCAGTGAGTGAATCATGCATATCTCGAGATAAGCATGCATGCTTTTGTTCTGGGCGCTTTCACCCTTTCGCGTGTTCTCGCCTTTTGCTCCAGTATCTGACACGAGATAATCCAATCGATGAGTAATAGAACGTATCCGCTACGGCCAGCTGCTGCGGCGCTTGGCACGTGACCACACACCACAAGGTGTGGTGGCCACCAGGGTCAGAAAGGACCTCAGGCAGCAACAGCCTTCATACGCCCACCTCGCCCTCGACGTAACAGTACAGCCACCACAGCAAGGTTGCGTGCAGGTGTGGGCTATCAGGAGGGCGGGGTAAGGCCCCGGATGGAACTGCAGCGGCTCGCCGCGGTCGGCGGCGCACGTGCTGTCCGTCGCGCACGTGACTTGCCCCTGTGGACGTTGGGTTCGGTGCTTCCAGCGCCAAGTTTGGTCGGACGAGCAACCTTTGATGCTCGACCCGCCTCTGCTGCCCAAGAAAGCACATGCTCGCCCGTTCGCGTAAGGCCGTGTTTCGTGCTGGCTTCGGGCTGAGCTGCGATTGAGCCGCGGCCACGACAGCCCGGTGCGTCGCATTTCGCGATTTGAACGACGCGCGCATGCATTCATTGCGGAAGTTGCCGCTGCGCACGGACGCGTCCCCGGGGGGCCGCAAGCGGAGCCACCACGCAAAGCCACTATGTCCAGAGATAGCTATGCTCTCCAAATCCCTCACACAGGACATCTCGGACACGATTACCGCTTGAACCGCACTCCGCGTTGTCCCCACACTGCTGCCCGCTCGTGCTGTCGCATTCCTCCTGGCTCTGTTAGCGTCTGAGTGTGATGGGGTTGAAGCTCGAGACCAAGACGACTGCGGCGCTTGACGCTGTCAGCCACGATACGCTCAAGGCGAGCTCGGGAGGCCTGCTGCTGGGGCTAAAGGCGGAGTACAAACCGCGACCAAAGCTGTTCGGGAGGCAGCTCCAATTCACGCTCACTGGCACGGAACAGACCGTGCTCAAGCCCAAGAAGTACCCAGGCGTAACCGCGGCGGCGAAAATCTCGCTCTCGCGAAACGTCAGCGTCACCGGGAAGTACGGCCTCGACAAAAAGAAATGGAACGTGAGCGCCAAGGTGGACCAGACCGTGATGAACAGGCTACTAAAAACAGAGTTCAAGTATGAGCCCAAGGGCAAGCTGGGTGTGGAAGCAGAATACTTCCTTAGCCCCAATAACAAGTTCCAGGTGGAGACACTGGGCAAGCAGGTGGAAGCGTGCAAGTTGACACACATCAACGGAAGGCACGAGCTCAAGGCCAAGTACATAATTCCGGGCAAGCAGCCCGTGCTCGGCTACGACACTCGATACGGTGCGGCGCTCCTTGCACACGGCGATGCTTCCCAATCCATCCCTTGCCAGCTTGGCAGTCCGGGCTCTGCAGCGCTGCAACGGCTCCGTTCCTGCTGCGGTCACTGCTGATTGACAAGCCGTCATAGGCGTCTGCAGCTCATGCTGAGACCTTGCGTAGCAGGGCTGAATGCATTGCTGAATCACAACATGTCGGGGTGCACGCTGCATAATCACGCATTGCCATGGCATGCTCTGCTGGGGGTGCCATGAAGTGTCTGTGCGGTGCTAGCATGCTGTGTAGTAGTAGTAACGTAGCGTGCTCTGTTGTTCATCTGTTGTCACTGCCGCTTTCCAGGCTTGATGACAGGTGCGCAGCTGTCATCAACGTCAACACTGCTGTCCGCACACAGCTTGGACCCACTTGCTGGGTACGTGCACGCATGCATGCGTGCACGCAAACATGCCAATGCATGCAAGCTCCAGGGGATTTTTGCGGTCATTCACAGCCATGGATAATCTGTGGAGCATATGTCGAGCAATGTGCAGCATCTGAGCATCACCACGTTGCAGGTGCTCGTGACACGTTCCCATGCCATATGCATGCAGCTGTCACTAGTTTGCTTCATGTTAGCGGTATGCTGCTTTGCATTATCGTTAATCCAGTTTAGTTCTGTGCATGTTTGCCACTTGCTGGCATGTGTGTCCGGTTCGCCAATGCATGGGCTGTGTCATCTCATGCCTACAAGACAGCTCCAGTGAGACTGCCGTGTTGAGCAGCAGTGTTTGCGCGGCTTGTGAATTGGTGTGGTCTGTGCAGGGAACCAGAAGTACGACTTGGAGTACAACATTGCCACGGGTGCGTTCGAGGGGAAGCTCAAGGTGTACCCGATGCAGCTGGCAGTCAAGACGACTGTCAAGAAGGGTGTGTTCAAGCCTCTCAGCTACAAGATCACAGCGGAGCGTGAGTGGTACATTTAAAGTGATCTGTTTTGAGGCCATGCAGATGGAATTATGCCACAAGCTTGCAAGAGTTCAGTTTCCCACGCTTGCATGTGCATCTGGCACCTGCTATTCACACCGCTGCTGCGCATATTCGTGATGTTGTGCCACTTGTGAGATGTGATATGGTGACGTGTGCCAGTTTGTGGGTTCACACACATGGATGCAACTGATGTGCAGCGTTCGGGGTTGTGAGCTGGTTCGAAACATAAGTAGTATCTGGGCAGGGGTGCGCTTGTTGCAGCCAAGTAGTGCATTAATTGCTATTTGCTGGTTTCGGGGCTTGTTTGATGCTCAACAGTCCTGCCCAGGGGGGAAATCTGCAGCAATAGTACTGACCAGTTCGGCATGCCAGATCAAACTTGCCAACATTGCTTTTCCACGACTTGCAACCTAGTGAGGGACAGCAGCATAAGTAAGATTGTTATGGAATGGAATTGAGCTCAGCAGTATGTGTGGAAGGATCTGTTGGTCAATGGAATGTTGCTGTGTGCAGCACATGAACCAGTATTACCTGTCTTTTCATATATAGTCAGGTGGGAATTCAAGTTGTCTGACGCCGCCTCACAGCAACATACAAAACGAAAGAACGCAACGTACAGGTGGGCTGACAATGCACTTCATCTTACCAAACAAGCACACCCACTCACATGCAAGCAACAGGGACCCAACATAGCTCAAGATCACATGAAGTTGTGTTCAGGCTGCCGTGTGCACGCCTTCTTCAACATCACAAATCACTTTGGTACAATGCCTACTTCAAAACCAAAACCAATTCACCACCAAGGTACCCTTATGCAGTTGCCTCAGCATAGCGAGCTGCAATCTTGTCCCAGTTGATCAGCTTGTCAAGGTAGTTTGCAATGTATCCCGGACGTGCATTCTGGTAGTCAAGGTAGTATGCATGCTCCCAGACATCCATGGTGAGAATGGCAGTCTTGCCTGCACACAAGTGAGGGCAATGTCTATGAGCAAGAGGACATTCATAGCAACCCCAAGAACACAAGTATACGAGCCCTAAAACGCGCCCCGTAATCATATAGCACTTGGGGTATGCCATGCTTATAACCTGCACAAGTTATATTATCCCCAGCGCAGGGAGACTGTGCAACTTGTGCAGGCATGGCAAATAGGATGGCATACAGATTGGGAATGTACTACATGCACACGTACAGACCACTGATCTGGTGCACAAGCCAACCACCCATCATCTCACCGACCTGTTCAATGGGACAGCAGCCCATAGGGACAAAATCGACCCCACCAGCCAATTCAAAGCTATGTCTGTTTCGGACATGATGCAACAAAGCGCTGACTGCCGCACACAACCAGCCAATACAAAGCCCAGAAACAATCAAGCACAAGGAAGCACACCTTCCACCATGGGGCAGACAGCGTTGGGTGTCTTCGAGATCTCAACGGAGCCATCCTTGTTAGCAATCAGCCATGCCCAACCAGACCCGAACTGCGTTGCACCAGCAGCAGCAAACTGTGTCTTGAACTCATCATACGACCCAAAAGCCTTGTTGATTGCCTCCGCAAGGGCACCAGAAGGTGCACCACCACATGCGGGCCCCATTCCTGCGAACATCATGCATTGCAGGCATACCAGTGCAGCAATCGTAGAGAATCAAACCACTACAGCCAGGCGCACACAGACACAAGTGAGCGCATGATGTGATTTGAAATTCAAGCTACAATGCCAACCGAAATGCAGCTCATATAGTCACCATGATGTACAAGATTACCCCCCTCCCCCAACACACACACCCTTTTGCAGTGCTCGACATACCAAATTATGTCCGACAGCCACCCATGCAAGCAAAAATGCACCGTCATCGAGGCCATACCCAGCACACTCAGTTCCAAGTGTGCCAACAAAGACCCATGGCATGGAACAGCGGAGCTCATTAATGGCCCTTCCACATGTCACAGGCAGGCTACTGACTACCTGGCACACAGGAGAACACCAGCTGCACTAACACACATAGCCACGTCACAACCACGCACCCTCCCAGAAGAAGGTATGGTTCCAGGTCTGGGCCGCGTTGTTGAAGACCGGAGTTGGGCTGCCGTTGTTCCATGCAGCCATGATCACCTGCACAGCCAGCGCATGCACTCACATACTGAAGCCCGCTCAGCAGTAACACAGCGACAGTTGGCAATCACAGCCACAGTCTCCGCACCTCCTCAAGTGACTTGCTCTCGAGCTCCGAACCAGCAATCTGCTTGTTCATGTTGTCAACATACGCGCGGTGGTGCTTTCCCCAGTGGTACTCGAGAGTGGACTGCACAGCAAACCCAGGTTACCAAGGGAAGGGATCCAGGGGCACGATGGAATGCAGTCACTGCAACATGGCCACTCAAGCGGCTGGCCAGAAAACCCCATGTTATGGAATTCAAACAGACCGAACTGTGACCGCGTCTGGCTGGCTGAACATCAAGGTATGGAGTTGCATGGCACACGTGCTCATTGCACGGATGAGCAACATCCACACGAGAACAAGTCCGGCCAGCGACATCCAAACTGGATGTGCTCGTGCTTTCCAGGCCACTAGTGTGATCATATGTGACCACCTGCCGTACACAACCTGCAGACAATGAAGGAGCGCATTGGGAACAGTCACCAACCACACGTTGAAGGCGCATCGCCTGTACATGCTGGTCAAGCTTGCAACAGTGCCTGACGGTACAAACGTGCACAACCCAAGCAACACTTTACTTAAAACTTCAGCATGAACGACCAAAGGAATTTGGATCCTGGACCGAAGGTACTGAACATCTGCAGGAGCGAAAACACAAACTGTCACGCGGCCGACCAATAAGGACAACGACAAGTCCGACGTGGCGCAGCTGCACGCAGATTTGGACAAGCATTTCGAACCGAGTGCTCAGCAAACTTGTAGACTAGCCACAGGATAAAGCTGGATGATTTCCATAGAGCGCCCGTACAACGAGAGGCCTAACTTGCTCGCTCCATGCGGCACGCGACTTGCACACCGCACGTGCGGCGCACACGCGCCAACGCATGTGGCTGCGCACGCGCCGTCATGGATGCGAATGGCACACTCTGAGCTGAATTGGCGCCCTTAAATGCCTACCCGGCAAATGTAACAGCTATAAAACAGATCCAGACGTCTATTCCATGTTCGCAACCTTAATCGCGCTGCAGCGGCAGGGAGAAGCCGGGACTTGACCAGTCAACGCGCACAGGTGCAGAGGCTGCGTCCAAGATAGGATGCGACATATGTGGCACAGCAAACTGCGAGGCGAGCACCTTGCTCATGCCCTGGCCCTCAAGCGCATCCAGCTCATACGGGGGTGGTGGGAGCTCGAACGCTGCCGTCGAAACCACGCGCTGCACGATCGGCAGTGTTAGATATGCTCAGTGTCGTAGACACGCCGAGTGTCGTAGACATGTCGAGTGCCACTATGACCCCAGTGCTTCGAAGGGCGACGAGCACCTTGACAGCGGGCGCGGTGCGCCTGAACGCTCGGTTCACGCTGCCAGTGAAGCTTGCACGACAAGCAGGCATCTTGCTCAATCCGCTGGGTAGGATGGAAAACTTCTCGGATCCGACACGAGCGGCAATCGTTCGCTTTCGCCCCGCTGCGCTTGGATTTATTGAGCAGCAAGTTGTGCGCGGATGGCTGTGAGCTCTGGCTCATTCGACAACGGGCTTTAGGGTTACGGGACCGCATGTGGCAAACTGTGGCCACAATCTTCCAAAACCTACTGTCCCGCTTTAAGCCGGGTGGCACCTGCTGCCGCAATCATCAACTACGGCGGACGAGCAGGGTTGCGTATGGGTCTGCGGTTGCCCATTAGGGCAACAACGACCAGGATAACGACCGAGGATGTTTTGCTTCCCAGGACACGCGCGGGTGAACGGTGTTTCGGTTGTGTGGCGTCGTGCAGGTCTTTGGAATCTGCTGACATCATGATGCGTCAACCTGTACAGCATGCATGAGCTGTCCTAACACACGATGTGGCTTCCGCAGCCCGCAGGGAACCCATTGCGTTTAACCAGGGTTGCAAGAGTCTCAGGCTGAACAAACTGCCGTCTCTTCCTGAGTGCACCTCATCCACGCTTGCTGTTCCGAGCGCACACCTGCAACTCGAGAGAGCCGAGCAGCCGAAGCAGGAACGATGACCGTGCCACTGCCGCCCCCTCCGTACGAGATGGTGAGCTTCCGTGTGTCGTTGCGTTCGCGCGTGAGCGTTCTGCTGCTAGACGCGCGTGTGCCGTGAGCCTCGATACGCAAGGGCCTCGACGGCAATGGCGTCTAGCAGTCATCACCGGTATCCTTTCATGCAGGACGCCCTGGAGCCGCACATGTCGAAGGTATGCTCGAGCTCCACAAGCGCGCTCCGCCATGCGTTCATCCACGTCGGGTTGCCGATCACCCCCCTGTAACCCTTTTCACCGTATACCGTTATCTGTTCCGGAACTGCGTACTTTTTGACCGGGGCTGACCGATGTGACCGTTGGATGGCGTGGAATGTGCCCATGGCGGTGTGCTCATGCTCTCATGGCGCCTTGCCGCGGTGCAGAACACCATGGAATACCACTGGGGCAAGCACCACCGTGCCTATGTGGATAACCTGAACAAGCAGATTGCCGGGACAGAGCTGGAGGGAAAGGATATTGTGGATATTGTCAAGGCCACGTGGGCAGGAGGGTCTCCCACACCAGCCTTCAACAACGCTGCACAGACATGGAGTATGCCGTCCCTTCTGTCCTTGCTGAGATGATAAAGGGCAGGAATACCCGAGCAACTGTGTTGTTTGTTTAGCAATGCATTGGTGCAGTCGCAAGAATGACCGGCCGTGCTTTGTCTGTCCCTGTTGGCTTGGAATGTTGCGGTCGGTCGCGTGAATTGTCTTTTGGGGAGCATGTCATGCGGCATTGTCTGTATGCACATGTACGTGCAGAGAACAGGTGCTTGGGTCGTGCGTATGCAATGTTACTTGTGTATTCGTTGGCTTGCAGCACATGGTGGACAGTTCTGTTGTCTCCGGCTCCAGTGCATGCACATGCTGTGGCAACACCATGCGCTTGATCGTGCTCTGTCTCATGTGCACCTGCTGGCTGCGCCCGTTGCAGCCCAGTTCTGCATGGACTTTTGCCGAGTGGTTTTGCAGGAACCAAGTATCTCTCCTTACCAAGTAGGTTTCAGGGTTTTGAGTCTCACGTGCTCACATTGCATGCGGTGTGGTCTGCAGTCCCTCACCTGTGCATCCTTGTTGACTGTCTCGCAGAGCTTGTCGAACCTGCCACGTTTCCCGTGGAGGGTTCGCAATGATTTGTGCATTCGTGTAATGCCTGCCAGCCAGCGGCAGGCTGCACACAGCCCATTGATGTCTCCCTTGGCGTGGTTGACCGCTGGGAGAGGTGATGAACATTGAGCTGCCCCTGTCTACAGCAGCATGGTCCACCCTGTGCTGCTGGACATTTTGCTGTGGCATTGGTTCCACTGGCGTTGGAGCACAACAGAATGTTCTCCATGTGCTGCCAGACCGTTCATACACACAAGTCCACAAGTGTTGTCTTTTTGCGTTTACACTTGCCAATTGGCTGGTTAATTCAAGGCAGCACGTGCTTGAATTTTTCACACCTGGACACATCTGGAAGGACATGCCAGCCGTTGACCAGGAAATGCTCAACACAGTTGACGCGCAAGCTGCAGCTGCAGCCAAGCACATGCTGCTCTATGCTCGATCTGTATATCCTGAGCTGACCAGCTCCCATGCTTGCAGACCACACGTTTTTCTGGGAGTCCATGAAGCCTGGTGGAGGCGGTGAGCCCACAGGCCAGCTTGCAGAGGCTATCGTTGCTTCCTTTGGCAGCTACGAAGAGTTTTCCAAACAGTTCAAGGCTGCCGGAGCAACGCAGTTTGGCTCAGGCTGGGCAT
>JAYMFU010081967.1:0-10507 GCA_036784835.1 Phaeophila floridearum
ACATACCGATTGCGGTCCTGCGCAGGAAGGTTCATATGGTTAACATCAAAGTGGCACAGAGCTTTGCGGCGCTGGGAAGTTTTCACTGCGGTGCACCGGATTCCATTTCGGCGAAGTGATACAGAAAACGGCCCTTTTTGGACATTTCTGCAGGTTGAGCTTCCGAGTCGTGTGGAGATGCGAAACAAGCATCATTTTCAAATCGGAAAGAAGTGTACGGGGAATCATCTCGTGTAGATTCACGTCGAGTGGTTTGTGTCTGGATGCGGGCGGATCGTCTTGGGTTGCTGATGGGGGACCGGATTTGGTTTGAAATCGACAGCTGGTCGCGTTGACCTCGGTCTCGTGCAGTTTAAACTGATCGCGCGCGGGCGCGCGCGTGCGTCTGTAGACATGTGTGGGCCTATTGAACACTACGAGCCGCTGGCTGGCCTGTGTTCGCTGTGTTGTGCGTGTGCCGCCCGGGGTTTGACTGGGTCGTGGGGCTGTCGTGTCACATGCCCGGTCGCGCTTCTGTCAGAGTGTGACAACGTTGCCGGGTGCAATGCGCAAGCTATTGTTCTTGTATGTCTGGTTTGTGTCCGTGGTACGGCATTCGTGCGCGTTTCAGCCCTTGCCGGAAGACCTGCAGGACTTCTGGGCTACAGCCATTTTGGGTGTGCGCAAAGAAGAATTTCTGCGGGCCTTCAACCAGCCTGCAACCTCCAATGTGTTGGACTCGGGGTTTGCGGCGGGTGCACGGCTAATGGCTTTACGCAAGAAAGTGAACCAGGCTGCCCGCTTACAATTTGGTGCAGGATGGGAGTCGAAGGAGCCCGTTGTCATCGACAATGACAGCTCGGCTAACAAGCGTGTGTTACTAGCTGCATACTTCATTCGAGAGTTTGCTCATTGTGCTGGCACAAATCCAGGTGCTTGGTGCAATGATGTGTGCCGCGTCATGCCAGTTCAGCAGCAGTTCGTTGAAGGGATCGGGTTGCACAAGTACACTGTCCAACGGCTCCGGGCTATGGCAAGGCATCTGCAGCGCTATGTTAGACGAGCCTCGGATGTGCCACATGCAGCTGAAAAGGCACTTGATAAGGCCCTAGAAGCACACGATCAAGTGTGGGTGGCAGGGGAGCTGGTGGCACCCAAATACCGGTTTACCTTTACATACCAGCGTTTTAGCATCCCAGTCGCCGACAGCAATCCAGTCCAAGAACCCTACTTCGTATCCTTAATTAGGGAGGACCAAGAAGTGCACGACCCAGGTCAAGATCCCGTATGCACTGCTGCAGCTGCCAACACACTGTCAAGTCCAACTCCTACTGGAGTGCATGCCTCCTTCGAGACCCCTACTCGGGTTCGTTCGCCTTTAGCATGCGCGCCACCGGCTCCAGCAGATGTGACAGTCGTCTGCACCGGCCCCGACTCATCTGCTGACGAGGCCCACACCAGTCTTCTAGGTCCTGTGTATGTTCCGCCCGTCACAAGAAAACGGGCCAGATGTGCAGAACAAGCGCGCATAGCCGGTCAGGATACCGGTTGCGATCAGGTGAGTCTATTTTTCACCTGGTGTTTGTGAGAGCTGATGTGCAAGTTGATGTATATGCCGTTCTACTGGAATCGTCCAATCATGTATCGGGGTTGTTGGGCCATGCGTGACGTATGCCTTGTCTTCGCGGGCCCGCCCGCAAGCCTTGAAATGTAGCATACAAACTGGACTGGATCCATTAGTAATGTGCTTCACGTTTGGATACTTGTGTAGGGGGTGGTTCGCCGGTCCAGTAGGTATCAGCTACCGCCCGCTGTGTACACACTAGTGGATACACGCACTCCTAAGCCCGTCAGCAGGGCTAGTCGGTCCATTGCCGACACGGCAAGCCTTCAACCAAGCTGGTACCCGCAAGGCACTCGTGGACCCCCGAACATGCCCAAGAGCCAGGCATTTGACGACGTCCTACTACAATCGCTGCCTACTGGAGTGTTCAAGGTTGGCCGCACGCTTGCAACAGTGACATTGGCAGGCGTGTTTGTTAAATGGGGGAACCGCAACGTGCCCGACCCTGTGGGTGACGAGACGTTGGGAGACATCAACCCCGCCCCACCAGATGCCGTGACGACACAGAAGCTGGTTTGGAGAGGAGCGTGTAGTCGTAACCTGCGGCGAGAGGTGCAGCAGGTCATAGACAAATATCTTGCTGGTGCTACCTCAAGGTACGTTGCCTGGTGTCAACCATTCTGTCTACCTGTAACTCGCCTTGTACGCGTTCTGTCATATTGCATCAAGCATATTTGCGCATGTTGAGTTGTTATGGAAAATGATCTGATCGCATGACGGCGGTGCCGAATGCTACTAAGCATTGTCTACGTTGCGGGCAGCGGCTGGATATTTGATCATGTGCAACAAGGCAACGGTGTTTACAGGTACAAGGTGGACTTCGTGTCAGCCTTGCTGCACTCCAAGATTGTCCAAGATGCAACTGATGATTGTGAAGCACATAACATAGCCAGCAGCACACTCTGGGCTCGCAACGTGGCTGTGCACTTGTTCGACAATTTGACGACCGCAATGTATGGTTGCCTATCTGGATCCAAGAACCAGCAGCGCGCAGCACGGTTCCAGCTTTCGAGCATTCTACTCCACTCGTTTCCCCAGAACTGGATTCGCAGGCTGGGGTGCCTATGGAACGTGCGCTGGGTTGCGTTGTTTCGAGCAGCTCGAGCTGGCGCGAATGCGCCAAACGCGCTGGCTCAATTATATTTCAGGTATGGAACATGTCCGTTGAGTGAGACACTGCCTGTCAATCTACAGCATGGGATAATGTCTCAAGTCATGCGTGTCAGCGGTGTGGTTTGTCATGTTTATCTTGGTCGGATCATCATTGAAGGGGATACCTTGCCTATGGCAATTATGTACAATGTTCCTTTCTTAGCGACATGCCTGGTTGCAAGCATGTCCACTAACACAACGCGCATGCAGGCCACGTGGTGGTCGTCCACTCAGCGCTTTTGTTCGGAGACTGGTTGTGGAGTTCATGCTCAAACGCGCCTGCAACAAGGGTGCAGTTCTCTCTAGGAAGGAGTGGCAAAGGGACAACACCGACATGCACGGCCCGAGGCTGGTTCGAAAATGGTACCTCAGCTGTCGCTTGAACGAGTTGTACAAGGCTTTCTGCCGTGTGCATGGTTCGATAAAGATCAGCTACACGTCCTTCACGCGACTACGCCCGCCCTGGATGAAACTCTACCAAACTCGGCACGTTGACACCTGTTCCTGCTACACGTGCCAGAATTTCAAGGCATTGTTCCACGTGTTCTCTGCAGCATGCCGCCGTGCTAGTGTGAAGCCAAAGCCAGTCGGTAATCGAGCAGGATCACCGCCGCTGGACCCTAAACCCGTGCGACATGAAGGTGTGTACAATTGGCCTTGCATGCTGAGGTGCCGAGGACGAGTGGGACAGTCCGACCTTCAAAGTCCTGTACGGAGCTCTATCACACACATGTGCAAACGTGTGCTGTGTTGTCCATGGGGTTGCAGTGAATCGTTCATTGTTTGCAGTAAATGCATGATGCAGGATGTGCCACATGCCCCAATATGCATGCTCGCGACTGGTTCGTATTACTACAATCTAAAGCCATCTTTTGCGTTGCTTGCAGCGGATATACAGGCAGTCTCTGTGAACACCAAACTGGATGAGATATGCGGGCATGCATCGTATCGTAAGCAACGAAAGAAGTTGCACGCTGAAGACTTGGAGGCATCTCGAGAGACACACACGACCCCTCTGCCGACGCCGGCTACGGAACATGAGACTCCCAGGGTCAACGGTCAACCTATGGACGAGAGCGAATGTTCGGGCAGTGATTCTGAGTCAGAATGCGATGACCTCCCTGACGACAGCAGCACATCGGGCATCTCTGACACAGCGGATAGTTGCGCTAGCGAAGACGGTGTACGAGACGAACAAGAAGAGTACAACGTAGGCATGGACATAATCAACCGGCAGGTGAGGATCCACAATGACAGGCAGCGAGTGGACACGCATGCGATTGGCGATCAGCTGGGTTGTGCCATGTTCATACGACCTACACATGTCACTGCTCGATGCAACTGCTATACGTGTCGCTGATGACAAGGGCCGCCTGATTTTCATGTATTTCTACTAGTGTGTGCCATCAAAGGTGAGACACGACATAGTTCCCAATTTCAAAAAGGGTCACGTATAGGTATATCGATGCCAGGAGCTGAACGAGACTCATGAACTAGACATGGCAGGTTCATTCTATGACTTCCTACTGGGGACCATGTGCACAACCCGCACGTACGATTGTTTGCGTGGTGCGTGCAAGCAGTGCGAGAACGCTGTGTGCAAATGTCTTGACGAGACAACTCTCCATCCCGATGCAATCGACACCACCATGCAGACAACCACCTTCAAAGTCACCCAGTTTGAGAAGCTAGTCGCACCTTGCACCGCAAAGGCTGCTGTGGCTTGGAAGGAGTGCGCGCCTTGTTGCTGCTTGAGCTGTTCAAGTGTCACCTGTATATGTCAACAGCAATCAGACGCTGCCATCTACACGAGGATGCTGTTGTTGGATCGTCCATACACCCTTCGCTATGCATTCACCAGTGTGCATGGATTGACAATGTCGTGTGGGCCGGACGGGGGTTGACGCCGATGGTTTCCTGGAACCTTCACCCACGTGACACTCAACCCCAAGTCGCTCAAACACGCCAGACACTATGTGTGTGCATACAGGTTCCTCACAGCGAGCCAAGTTCTCCTTGCAAGAATCCATGCAATCAACCCGAAGACCACAGCCGACGATGACGTGGACGCCTTGCAAAAGGACTTCGACGCTCTACGTGCATATTTGACACAACAGCTCGGTGAATGCAAGCGCTACACATCAGGACGTCGGCCTGTCAGCCCCGCCCCAGATGGGATCATAGCGCTGGAGCCGCAAGCCAAACAGTTGTGGCATGATGCTAGAGAGCGTGCACTGTCGCTGAGAGCAACACAAAACTCAGGCGCCCAAGCTCTGGCAGATTTGTGCATGAGTACAAGGTATGGTCCCAAGCAAAGCTGGGTGTTGGTTATCCAATCTGCAACATAAGGCAATCTCGCAGTTTGCGCATGACTTGTACAACTATACGCTTCATACGCGCACGAAACCAACCTGCTCAAGCATGCCAGCACACAGGTCACAAGTAGTAGACCTAGGTAGGACACAACCGTGTACTGCGGCGTCGTCCGCAGGCAAACGACTGCCATAGGAGAAGTACTAGGAGTGTGCATGCTGATCTCACGACAGACTGATTTGCAAGGACCAGAACAACCGGGCACGCGACAGCACCGAGGAAGCCTCTATTATTGACCTACTAGAGACAGCACACAGACGGACGGGAATGACTAAAGCCCACTTGCCAGTACAACACCAGCTCACGTTCAAAGAAGTGTGCACGAGGCTCCAAGAGCAGCTCTTGTACCATCATGCCCACCTCTTCGTCCATGAATGGCAGCTCCAGCAGGAGGCACACAGCATACAACATCTACACACCAGCGTCGACGACGAGACGACCACCCCACTCCCCGAGCAGAGCCTAGCCACGTCGTGGCTCAAAGGTAGCATACATACACACCTAGACTTTTCAGCCAAGCACAGAGTTCTCATCGGCAACGCACCTCAGGACATGCACTGGGGCGGTGGCGGTATGGGGTCCATCAGCAGCCACGGAGTTCTAGTATCCGTCCGTGTACCAGACCTGCAAACCACCGCACTCAGGCCTGGAGTGAAGGTACACGACGACTGCTTCATCAGGATATTCTTCTGTGGCCTCAGCTCCGACACTGTCCAAGACCCACATTGGGTCCATTATCACCTACACAGCATTGTGAAGCATCTCAGAGAGACATATGGATTCACCGTGACCGACACTACAGTCTGGGGCGACAATTGCGCGGAGCAATACAAGTGCCCAGCAGCCGTTGCCAGGTTGACAGCGTTTCCAACATCCATCACCTGGAATTTTTTCCAGGCGAGGCATGGGAAGAGCCTCGTTGATTGTCTCACATCTATTTGGCGTCGCCTAATAGACGACTACAACGGACAGTCCAAGATACAACAGCTATTCAGTCCAGCGGACATCGTCCGCTTCTTATGCTCGAGCCACACCAGATCCTCTACTGCCCCGACCATACATCGATTCCACTACGACCACATCCAGCACACAGACATTCAGCGATACCGTGAGGACCCCAGTTTCCACACATGCTATGCGGTGCCTGGCATCTCACGACTACATAGGCTACAAGCGCATATCAGCGATCTAGCCATCGAACACCGCACTGTTCACGGCAGTGGACTGTCCGCCATCCAACGCCCAGCAGCTTGTACTGAGGAACAGTACCAAGAGCTCGTACAATTCGGGCTTGGCGCTAGACCGAAGTTCGTCGTCACACCCACAAGATGCCTGGCATTCAGTCCATTCTCAAAGCCGACGCAGCATGCAGTAGAACCTGATGACGACGACTCTGATGACGGGGAAGTACAAGACGATGACGTGGAAGAAGTGCAAGAGCGTGAAGACCCGGTTGCATTAGCCGAGAAAGTGAGACGCATGGAGCTGAAACGGCAGGTATGTGCACCCTCCACACAATCTGACAGGCATATACCCCAGCTTGTCACAGCAGCGCACCTATTGAAAACCATCTGCCTTCTCCCACACTACATCTTTATCATCACCATCCACAGACTTGTATTGGGCATCTACAGTCGTTGCGTTGCAATACCATGACTTGGTGTTTCTGCCATAGATCTGGTACCGGAACATTGGAGAGCATTTGAGCCTGCACACCAGTTCAAGGGCATACTAGCAACCCTTGACATAAGACGATTGTGACATCATCGCAAAAACAACCCAGCTGCCAGTTGACTAGTTGCAACACGACGCACAGTGACATACAGGTACAAGAAGGAAGACTGATTGTGTTTGAATCACCATACAAGGACGACGAGATGCGCATGCACTTGCTACATGTACTGGCTGCGCTCACAGTAGAGCAAGATGACAAAGACGCCCTCAACAACGAATGCGTTGGTGGACAGCTCGCCGTGGGGGACTTGTACTACAAAGGCATCCTATTTCTACCACACGAATATAGGCCAGACGGCCGTGTCAGGCTGCAGTTTGCACAGACCAATGATCTCGTATTCATTCTGCCACAGCAGGTCACCCATGTGCTTGACGTCGGTACGGACTACCAAGATGGCATGTTGAACCCGGCATGCAGGCTGATCAGGTTGACCCGGGATGGTTCGAAGCGTATCCGGGACACGAAACTAGTGTATTATTGACAGTGCAACAGGCCCTGCATGTACATGTGGTGATAGCACCACCCTGACTGTACCTATGTAAGCTATTCAAGCCATACACTAGCTCAGCAAATCCATACAGCACGCCACGCGCCCACATGGACCCAAACCCATCGTGAAACAACGCGACCCAACCTCACAGACATAGTGCAGCATCAACAGCGCGTGTAATACACAGAACAGCGGACACAGTCGCCAGAAAAAGCCGGGCTGGACCGCGGTGGCTACAAGGGCACTCGCACCTGCCCAAACCAGATAAACACACCCCCGCGCCGGTCCAGCACACTGTAGTGTCGACTGATGGTACCCTACATACATCATCTCCGACGCGCGCGCAAAAAAACCACCCACAGACGACACTGAATCCGGTCCGAGACCCCCCCGAAGCCCTTGGACCAGTCCCATACGGATCCCCTCTCGCAAGCACTCTATACGGCGCCAAAAACAGTCGGGTTCGAACACATGGCATCTCAACGAGATGATTCCCCGTACAGTTCCTCCCGAATGCGCTGGATCCCTTCGGTCGACACGCGCGAGCGACTTGAAATCGAAACTGCAGAAATGTCCAAAATCTGTATCACTTGGCCGAAACGGAATCAGATAGACACCCGCTAGCCTGATTCTTGTATTTCCACGACCACGACGCCAGCCACGCTAAGACAAGAATCAGACAACGACGCCCCTGTCTGAATCCTGTATTCCGCGCGGAAATACACCGCGAAGACTGGCGCTTGTCTTAATCACGTCTTACGCCAGTCTGAATCTTGTCTTTCCGCGGAAAGACAAGATTCAGGCTAAAACGAAAGATCGGTAAAGCTGTATGTGTGTGCAGCAAACCTCTGTGGAGCTCTATACTCCGCAATCGCATCGGGGATCCACTGGGCATGAGACGATGCAAGGCGTGCCGACTCCTGGCGCTGTACCCGTTTCTGTGGCTCACACCTACACCTGGCTACCAGTGCCATCGCCATGGTGGTCGGAAGTGTGCACCGCCGTGTTGCCTTTGCCCACGGATCGGGGACTATGTCTGAGCACTGAAGCTGCTCCCCATGAGACCAAGCGCGTGCAACGCATCAATCTACCGGGCGTTCAAATGAGGGTGCCTGCCAAAAGGCGCATTGTTCGCCAACCGACGTTGCTTGAATACTTTCGGCGCGCACCTGCTGTGCGTGCAAGCATTGTGACCTCCTGTGCTTCCACGGAGCAAGGGTTTTCTGCTGATACGCAAGACACCTCGATCTCTTCGCTTACGTCGTCCCGCGCTCCGATGAAGATGCCTACGATGGACCGCGCCGGCATGTGTCAAGAGTGGATACTGGACTCTGGGGCCACTGCTTACATGTCACCGACGGCTAGCTAGGAGAGCTACAAAGCATTTGATCGGCCGCTTTCCATGACTGTCGCAAACCCTGACAACATGACTGCGATAGGTCGTGGCTCGGTCAAACTGTTTGTCGACCATTCTGAGCACGGTGATAACACAACTGCTGTGCTGTAGACGTCCGTGCTCCACATGCCGAACATGAGCCATTAATTGCTCAGTGTGCCTAGGCTACGGACGCGGGGGTTACTTTCATGTTTGATAGTGCACGGTGTTTGATGCGCGCGGTTCATATCTGTTGTAAGCTGTAAAAGCGTTGGTTATCTTATCAGAACATTCTGTGAGCGTCAGCATCCACCCTACTTTGGTCCTCAAGTGCTACTAGAATGATATCATCACTTAGTCTTACTTATCTTCTTCTTGCCTCCAGCTGGTTACTCCCAGTGCTGTTCGCAGCATGGTCAACCTCGCCACACTCAGCGCCTTGGTGAAGACCCCGCCACCATAAGTTCCCTGGAGCAGGAGTCAATGACGATATTGCCTTCCATTACTTGTTGTCGTAGGAAATGGTGCTGAACAGCAATGTGTCCGCTCTTCGATGTAGACGTAGGATTTGATGCAATTTTCACAGCTGATTGGTTATCACATGACATATTGATATTGACGTTCTTATCCAAGATTTCCTTGTAGACGTAAGACATCCACATTCCTTGTTTAGCTGCTTGTCCAGCTGCCAAATATTCAGCATCTATAGTGTTTGTAGCAACCGTAGCTTGCAGTTAAGATTGCCAAGCTATCAGCGAAGCGCCCAGAAAATACGCATATCCAGCAGTAGATTTCCTAGTAGCACGATCATCAGCGAAAGAAGCATCCGTGTATCCAAGTAATTCAGAAGCATTGTGTGCGTGAAGATGCAGTTGGTGTAGATGAGAACCACCAAGAATCAACCCTAGTTCTGTAGTGCCAGCCAAGTAACGAAGAACTCCTTTTAATTGCTGATGCTGAACAGTACTGGGTTCCGTGAATCTTGCAAGATATCCAACCGCATATGTTAAATCAGGTCCGGTAGAGAGCGTTAAATAAAGTAATTGGCCTGTAACGTGCATGTAGTTAAAATGATGAGAAGTATCAGGTTGCTTCAGCGTAGATTTCACAGAAACTGGTAACACATTTGGTTTACAGTTCACCATGTAGCGTGCTTGAGAATTTTCTTCGAATAAGCGATTTGAGATAAGAACATTGTGTTAGTGGAGCGGTTTCGCTGAATAGCCACATTTAGGAAGAAGTGATCCTCACCCAAATCCTGATTTTAAAGGTGGTCTGAGTTTGTTGTTTCACTCGAGCAATATCATCCATCGAGGGTGCTGCCAGCAGAATGTCATCTACATACACAATGAGAACAAACGAGCTAGCAGGACTGGCGAATGAGCTTGCATCTTGTACATGAATAAAACCCATTTTCTTGAGTTCCGTCATCAGTCGTTTGTACCATGCCAAAGGTGCCTGTTTGAGACCATAAATGCTGCGATTTAATTTGCAGGCTTTGTCGGGGTGAAGTACATAGCCTTCGGACTGTTCCATATATAATTCTTCATCCAAGTACCCGTTTAGAAAAGCTGCCTTGACATCTAGGTGTTGAAGCTCCCAATTTTAAGAGGCCACAATGGCTAGCAGAAGTCCAAACATTTGTAGCCAAATCACAGGCGAGAATATCTCCATGCAAATCAACTCCATCAGTTTGTTTAAAGCCTTTAACAACCATGCGACACTTATCTGTCCATCGAAAAAGGGATCAAAAGCACCAAAAACGTGCGCGATACCTTG